>JANSTT010018058.1:0-14896 GCA_026745375.1 Platyura marginata | reverse complement strand
TTTTTTTTAATATACGCACACTAAAGCAAACGAAAGGGGCGGGTATCGCTCAGGCTGTTATATAGAAGGCTATGATTACGTCTACGAGTAAGCAACGTTTCAATATCAATCAATCAATATACAATGGTCTTTGTATGAAGGTATGACAAAAATTGTCCCTTCTCCATGGAAGAAATCGAAGTGCATACAGCAAGAATTTCTGCTGAATAGATTCAATCCTGTCTGCATGCACACTGCGTAGCCTGGATTCCACACGACTGATGCATATTCTAAAGTGAATCTTATTAATGAGCAATATGCGCTCTTTAAAGGTGTAAGGATCGTGAAACTCAGCGCAAATTCTCTTCATAAGGCCAAGCATCGAATGTAATCAATGTGGTCGTTAAAGCATATTTTGTCATCAAAAAGAGCACCTAAATCTCTTATTACTTTTACTGTAGTTAACGCGATTCATTAATTATCTTGTAATCGAACTCAATCGGGTTTTTCTTTCGATGAAAAGACATTTAGTAACATTTAAGAATAGTCGATTGCATTGACACCATGAAGAGAGCTGTCACGTTTCTATTATTAAGGGGCTAGGCTTGACAACAATTTTAGAGCCGCCTCTGCAATAGTTTGCTAGATTGAATAATGATTTTTTTGCCGGTAAAACAACTTTTTTTTTTGTCGGATAGAAATTGTTGACACTTTAATCTGATGTGGTGTTGAACTGTTTGGAGGTACGTCCATCTCAAACTAATGATTTCATGTACTAACTAAAAATGTTATCTCTCATTGTCATAATTTGTAGAGTTATTTGGGGTAGTTTGGTTTTGAGTTTCAATCAGACATTTTTTCGGGGGAGTTTTTTTTTTTTTTTTTACTTATTTCAGTAAATTACTTTTAAATGTGTTATTGATGAATTAAAAATTAAAAAACATTGAAAAATATTGATTCGAAATCTTTTGGAAATTGTTTGTTTTTTGTATAAAATTACGATTAAATTACTTTTTTTTTTTTTTTTTTGTGTATACAACAGAGTGATTTATCGATACATATAGGTTGCGTTGAGGCGCTGTTTTTTTTTTATTTTTTTTTTTTATATTTTTCATTTTCAAGCACAACGCAGAACTTTACAGGCCTTCTCCTACGCTAATGTGTATTTTATTGACAGTATTTTTCTGTGTTAATGGAAAAAGAATTGTAAAAGTTGAAATGTTACTTAAATTGATTTCAGTTTGTGTTTGTTTTTCTTCTTCCAAATAAAAGTTTTCTCATAAATTATGGGAGTTAGCTTTTAGAACATGTTATAAAATAGGTCATAATCACCCTGAAATTTCCAATATAATAATAATATTGTACAACGAGAGTTGTCACCCTTATGTTTTGAGGGCTGTTTTTGGTTTGGTGAAAAACAATTGTTTTGCCGTATTTTGAAGTGTTTATCTAACTTTGGTGTAGTCAATTTGTACAAACAGGCCATTCAATGTTGATTTGTCGAATTGTTGTTTGGTTTTTTTTTTATAGATATAGAGCATAAGTTAGATGATGAAATGGGATCTTTTCTTTAACAGGGCTGAGAGTTTTTGTAATACTTAAAGAAAATGGAAAACTTTTAATAAATGAATTTATTTTCTGGCATACATTTTTGACTGCACATTTTAATATTTTCTCCACTATCTGCTGGATAATTATTTTTCTTCCTTTGACATAATGTCGTAAATAATTTCTCCACTACTTCTTTCTCGGAGCATGAAACAAAAATATATATTTATAAAGTTTTGAAGTTATGAGGTTGTTTTTTTTTCGCTATTTTTTTTTTTTTATTTTTTTTTTCTTGCTTTGGCTTGCTGTTTGCATGAACAAAACATTTTCGAAATGAAACCAGAAAATGTCAAACGAAATCCAAATTAAATGTTCCGTTTTATTTGTTGAATTTATTTGCCATCTAACGATCTTGTTAGGGAGTTGCATTTTATACGGCGAACTCAAATTGAATGAAAACTGGAAATCGCTCAATTTTCTGCTTCATATTTTTATTATTATTATTTTTTTTTTTTGATATCCTTAGAAGGAATTTTTTTTTGTAAAATTCCAACACTTTAAATTTAAATATATGTACATATGTACAATATCCCCTTAGTATTATGTATATTATATAGCTGTATTAGTATCACCATATCCACCCACTTACGTATGTACATATTATTATAAAATGTGTATTCTATGTACTCAATATTCATTGAGATTAAGTATTTTTCGTTTTCTATTTGCAGGTTATGGCCAAAACTTTGATGGGTTAATTCCAACAACAGATTTTGGTTCACCGACTGTTGTTCCAAAATTTGTCTCCAGAGGACACTTATACAAAGCAATTGTTGGGGATACGATAGAGCTACCATGTAAAGTTCAGAATTTAGGTGAATACCAAAAAAAAAACACACACAGATCGAATTTTTAAGAGGGTTAGATAATGTTTTTATGTATAACAGGCTCATTTGTTTTATTATGGCGACGAGGAACATCAGTGCTTACAGCCGGGCACTTAAAAATAACAAGAGACATGCGTTTTAAAATTGTTGGAGACTATAATTTACAAATAGCGAACGTCAGGACCCAGGATGCTGGTGATTATATATGTCAAATTGGTGATCAAGAGACTAGAGATCAAGTTCATACGGTTGAAATTTTAGGTATAGTGATCGCATTGAATATTTAATATTGAAATTGTTGCTGGAATTATTAATATTTATTTCTAGTTCCTCCAACATTACGAGCTGTTCCACAGAATGGACAAGTTGCCGCCAGAAAAGGAAGTACAGTAACGCTAGAATGTAAAGCATCCGGTAATCCAGTTCCAACAATATATTGGTTTAAAAAGGTATGTACCGATTCGTTTATGGGCATTTGGGTAATTTCTAAGTGGACAATTTTAGATTTCTCTATGTACATAATACTGGTACTTGTTGAGCTCTTAGTAAGCGCCATTTTAACAATTTCAGGGATATATTTTTTTCCAACATTGATCAGACAGATTAATTCCATGTGTGAGTTTAGTTTCGTTTGCCACATGTGCTTCTAAAAAGGTACACGGTGGTGGTTTACCATCGAATGCATTTCAATCACTTTTAAAACAAGAACATTCTACCTCTGCCCTGTAATAGAATGAATTACAACTCAATCCATATAACAGAGAACTACATACGTACATGAAATCTATCTGTAATTTTCATTGTTACAGAATTGACAATCCCCTTAGCCAAACAAAATTGTTCGATGAGATGTCCTGCTGTACCTATCCTATATCAATGTGTTTTTCCACAATTTTACGAGGCAGTTTTCCTTAATTACCTATTTCAGTTATCCCCATTGCCATTTTGGTAGCTTGTACGAATTAATATCAAAAATCTTTTTTCATCATTTTCATTTCATTTATTTTTCATATAAAACTCAGATGTTTCGATTCTTTGCCAACTGTGACGCATCGATTTTTCCGGATTTGCGAGTTATTAGGTTTTTTTTTTCTTTTTTTTTTTAATTTACCGTAATTAGTTTAGTAACTTTTCTGTTGCAATGTGGAATGTAAAACTACCGGCTTAAGTTTTGTGTTTATATTTTTAGGGTGGTTTGATGTCTTCAGCAAAGTTAGAATTTTGTTTGTTACATTCTACTCTACTATATAATAAAATCTTAATCTTATTTGTCCTTGCCGTTATTAATTTTGATCACTTCATTTTTATAATATATATACACTCATCCCTCGATTTACGCTGTTTTGTTTTAACACAGTTCAAAAATTTAAAAAAAAAAAATTGATTTTTTGTATCATTTTACATTAGACGCACTCATTTAGTACATAATCTGCACAGTGCACTGCGTGGCGTTGCGTTGAACATTGGCGTCATTATAATGTAGTAGATTTTCATACTGACATTCGTTGTTCAATTCTGTCAGAGGTAAGATTTGTTAAAAATTTCTCATTCTTTTGCTTAATCTTTTGCGTAATTATGCCTACGGCTTGAACCTATCCTCCTGTTTTATATGAGCGCTGTGTCTCGTTTTACACGGTTTGTCGTGGAACGTATCGATCGCGTAAATCGAGGAACAGGTCTAACTGCGGGACTGTTATTTTTTCTCTTAATTTATTTTTTCTCTTACCGGGGCCCTTACTTATTGTACTAAAAGAATGCAAAACAAAACAAAAGTTCCAAAAATTTTATTTTTATTTTTATAGATAAAATGAAGAAAATAAACTTAATTTTTGTAATCTATTTGTTCATTCTCTAAGAATTATATGGTTTTGAAATTATTTGGGTATAAAGATGGATCTAATGTCCCTATTCCTAAATTTCAGACAGAAAATGGAAATTTTCTATTTTTTTCCATTTATTCCAATATAATTCCAATATTATAGCCAAGAAAGTGTAAAAGAAAATATTTATAGGTTAGCTGTAATTTCGCTATAAACTGACTCACTCTTAATATTAAATAAAATTTCAGCTAACATTAAACCCCCTCTTTGTCCCGAACCTTTACTTTCCTAGTAGACTAAACAATAATGATGAACGTATACCTTTTTTTTTATGGGATTCTCATATACTTGATTTATTACTATAATTATACGACAGCGTACAAACAATTCATTCATAAAAACATCGATTGAGCTTTATTCTTTGTTTTATTTTATACATTTAACCGTCAATTATATTATTTACTTGAAAATTAATAATCCGTAAACTTCGTCCATGATAAAAGCATTAAGCTTTTGGCACTTTGCATAACTTAACCAAAAGTGTCTGAACATGAACATATACTAAACAATAACACCAACACTTTGATATATTTAAACTTTTCACCAGACATTTACTACTGATACTTAAACTGTAAAACATTACGATAAGCTCTTATACATCACATCGTTCATAAATGTTTTCGGATGTTTATTGACCGTCTGAAATAAATTTCGAAATATAAACTTCGAAATTTTCCCTAAAGATTACCTCTTGTAACGTACGATGATGAGCTTAATTAATTTACTGCCCCAATGTTCTTAAAGTGCATTGGCGGCTCCTGAGAGTAATTGATCCTAATCGTGTTCATATGAAAAATATGCTTTTGTGAAACTAAGTATTTTTGTATAATTTTAAATTTCCAGTAATTTTTGGCAAATAAGTTTTTTTTGAAAAAGTTAACCCTTTCAGGTTCATACATTTTCAACATGAAAGGGTTAACTAAAAATTTTCAAAAAGCTACGAATGTTACTCAGAATTTAATTGTAAATGCTTTTGTATATTGTTCATTTAAAAAAAATGTTAACCCTTTAAGGACCTTAAAAAAGGGTTAACTTTTCAAAATATTTTAATGCACTAAAAACATAAAGAATGTCTCCCTGAATAAATTTAATTGAATTCTAATTTTTTTTTCGATTAACCCTTTCATGTATGACGGTGATTTCACGGTATTGAGAGTTAGTATTGAGCTTACGGTATTGAGCTATACAGTAAGGAAAAATTTCACTGAAAATGTTTTTTTTTTACATATTTTGTTAAGAAAATGTTCAACAACCACTTTGTACATTTTGTCAGACTTTACAGAACCTAGGGGAAAATTATGGTCAGTGTTGGCTCGTGAGCATTATTGAATTAAAAATATGGTTTTGAAACTTTGTATTTTTATATTATTTTTGAATCTGAAGCATTTTTTGCCAAATACGATTTTTGGAAAAAGTTAACCCTTTAAGGTCCATATATTTTGAACATAAAAAGGTTAATCAAGAATAATGAAAAAGCTACTCACCATTCTCAGAATTTTTATTGTACATAAATACTTTCGTACATTTTTAGAAAATGTTAACCCTTTAAGGTCCAAACGATGTCTTTAAAGAGATGACTCTTAAAAATATATTAATTCACTAAAAACATAAAGAATGTCTTCCTGAATAAGTTTAGTTGTGTTTTAATTTTTTTTTGGTCAACTCTTTCATGTTCAAAATGTATGGACCTTAAAGGTTTAACTTTTTCGATATTTAATATAATATAAAAATACAATGTGTCAAAAGCATATCTTTAGTTTTAAGAAAAAGTTCAAAATTTTGCAACTTTTTAAAAAACCGTAAAAAAAACCTTAAAATTCTTCCATCGATTTAAGTTTTTTTCTTTAAACATTTCTAAGACGATAGAACCAAATATTTCTCATGAGCCACCACTGATTATAGGGTAATGTTTTTTATAAGGCAAATATATTACCAGACACAGAGGATTGTTTATGTATTATTGTCAAAAGTATGTCAAATATAATATAGAGAACGTATGTGTATATGTAGGTATCTTCGATGGTCTTATAATATATACAATACACCATAAGAAGCTTAAATGATTTATTAAAAAACATTAATAATATTTATATACATGTACGTACATATATGTACAATTGTACATATATGTAATTATGTCAAAAGATTTCAAATGAAATTGTAATGAATCAATTCAATGAACTATAAATATGGCAAATATAAATTCTTTTACAAAACGATACCAAATTTGAATTTGTTTCGTTTGCTTGGAAGCCTTTTACAGAATTTCTGCTAATTAATCACTTGAATTTTGTACAATATATTATAGTGTTCCCAGTATAATACCTGCCTGCCATTCTTTAGGAAATTTTGTAAAATGCCACTTGAGAATCCATTATCCCGTTAAATCGATCCAAAACAGAAGTTCAAAGCACCTATCTACTATACATTGTACATTTTATGTATATAGATATATATATATATATATATTTAAGTAAAGCATATTATGTATATATTTATATATATATATATGTATAGAGGTAATATAATAGAGATGGATAGGCACTTGTTCCTAAAACTAAATCGAGTAAATATTCATTCTCTACTTAGCCAACAACAAATAACATCGCTGAAATTGTTTGATTTAAAGATGTTAAATTTTCCAGATATATTACATTTGCCGTATAAATAAGTTGGCGCAATAAATTCCAACGAAAATAAAACAAATTTTTTTTTTTTTCTTTATTTCTTGTTTAGTATCAGTAGTAGGTACTATATATCTGTCTGTTCTCTATACATACATAGATAGAACGGTAACGTTTTACCCTACATACATACATACATATATACGAATATTACATACATGTATAAAATAATAAAATTTATTACATGAAATTTCCGAAAAGCTTTAAAAACTTGTTATAGTTCCATAATGATGGCTTCAAACTTTAATACGATTTTTCCCTTCGCACACTGCCTTTCGTAGGGTGTATCAAAACCAAAAAGTTCACTTCAACTGACGATCAAAAGTTTATTTGGCTAAACGTGTATACTGTGTGGTACATATACAAGTACATTATACATATATATGAACATAAATATATATATGTACATGTGTATATACATATATATATGTTCAATTGAAGAGATTTATGAACTGATAAATTGTTTTAAATTAGAGGGGATTGAAAGTTTTATCCAAAATAGACGATTTTTTATTTTGTTAGAGTGGAAAATGTTTTTCCTATCTCACATACTAGTGCATACATATATTGTCCATGTATAGGTGTATATGTAGATATTGTAACAAGTTTATCGTCGCAAGTAAATAAATTTGAAATTTACATACCTACAGCTAAAACCGTACCGTGCATACAAAGGTACATATATGTATATCTGGAAAATGCATTTCCATATCAATCAATATTAATTAATTCAAACTAAAGTATTTTCATTTAAAATTGAAAATCTATTTTATAGATATGTATAGTTACTTACAATAATAATTTCGGTTGGTCCGAAACAATTGCAACAAAACAAAATAGTTGCTGCCAGATATATTTACGAACTAAATAAGAATATTTTAAATTCAATTTTCATTGAAAATGAAATATTTGTTCGATGCCATTCAATTTAATATTAACATTTTTTCCATTTTTTCCATGCCATTCAATGTATACTTGTGTATGTGGTCATAATAATTATTTTAATAATTAATTTTTGATATACAATTAATATTTAACAAAATGTATAAATTAGTTTTAAATATGAATGCCGACCCTCAAATTATGAATATCAGTTGTAGATCTATATTGAAATATTGTTTAAGCCCGTCAATAATAATTTATACAAAACAATGATGATGATGATGAAAAATGTGTTTGACATGACATTACCTTTATACATGCTAGTATAATAAGCCAATATGTCGCTATAGTTGTTTAGTGTTTTAATGATTTTAGCTTAGCTATTTTTCTAATTACCAAGATTTAATATTATTTACCTAGTGTAGCAAGCCAAAAAAAAACCTCCCCCACCACTAAAGAAAATCATTATCATTTGAAAAATCTTTGGAAATTGAAAAAATATAATTTACAAATTTTCATTTCACAATAAGAAGATATGTGACAAGCAGAACCTTTATTCCGAATATATGTATGTATATTGAGCTAATTCCTACTTAAAGACCTTATTCTTCTGAGTACAAGTGTAAAGTTAAAGACACTCTCAATAAAAAATCTATTCTACATAAATTTTAGAAATGAATTTATATTATCTAAGCATTAGGCCGGTCGTCCACTGCACGCTTTTTCGTACTGGTTCGTCACATTTCTGACGAACGCAATTCGTACGAAAACGCGTGCAATGGACGGGCGGCATTAAACTTAGAGTCCTTAACAATGTCATTCATAAATATGATAGATAATCACGGACCAAGATGGCTACTTTGCAGTAACCAAACCAGACTTTAAATATATTTTTTAGGATTTTCACTCTTATTATTTTACGATTTCGGAGATATGTAGATTGTACATTTGTGGTCCAAAATGACTACTTTTGTTTATATAGATGGCCCCAATTTGTTTCCAAATACAAAAAAAAACATATTTTTTGGTTTTTTTAAATTTTGATTTTTAAATGGTGCCTTTGGAGACTTAAAGTTTTCCATATACATTGGCATAGAGATAAATGACTTTTTGGGATTTTTTGAATAATTGTTGAATATTAGGGAAAATCTTGCATTAACCCATTCTCTCCGAGTATTGCGTCAGTGCAACGCAAACACAGTGATTATTTTTTATTCTCAGAGATAATGGGTATCTTAGATAGTTGCGTAACCGCAACACAAACAATTTCCTTATTTCTTATTCTCAGACAGAATGGGTTTAACTGGTAAAATTTTACTTTACAGGACCCATTAGGGAGAGCGGTATGGGTAAGGGAGATGAGTTGCCCTACTCCCGCCCAATACATTTCTGGTTACAAAAGTTTTCGGCGCCCCCCCCTTAAAGAGGGGGGTTAATTTGAAATTGTTGATTTTGTAGGAAAAAACTCATTTTTAGACTTTCAGTCTCCTGGGTCCCGTAAAGTAACTTTCAGTAGTTAAACTTTATAAGACTTGCAGATGACTATCCAACGAAGAATTTGATATATTAAATGTATGGGTTTGGCGCCCCTCAATTTTTCCAAAGTATTTTTGGACCACTCTAATGTAGGTACATATGTAGGTAGATGTCCTAGGTACATATCATCGAATCCAATTAACCATTATAAATATATATACGTCCGTAAGCTTAACGTAACATAGGGTAACTATGACATATCGTATCACCGTACTATGACGTTACTGCTTACTGTTATACTCGTATAATAATAAATAAACAATTATAATCCATAAATTTCCTAGAACCTCCCTTTTTGAAACGTTAATTGTTGTATGTCTACCCCCTTCAAATAAACCAAAATATACCTACCATCAATGCTTTAGGTACAAATGTATACCTAATAATTTAATTGTTTTTATTGCATTTCCCAAAGGCCTTTAAAATGATCTAAGACAAATTTTCATTAAATCCGCCGAACCGTCATCATTGCCGTGCCACTATAATACGGTATACGCGAATTTTCTGGAGAAAGGGAATATGAAATATGATTAATTATACATATAATATATGTGGGTATCGTGATCCTTTTCAATTATCGTTTAACCAAAAATTAAACCCTTCCCAACAAAAAAAAAAAAAAAAAAACAATAACAACAACAACAACTGAATAAATTAATATACGCACGCGACATTCAAAATAAGTTGGCACAAACATAAATAGCTCCACCAGTTTCTTATCGATTCTGCAACTATACATCGAACTATTTCTGATTAATAAATTAAAGCTCATCCAAAATTAACTTCACTAATTAGTTTCTTTTCAACAATATAAATTATAAAATTTTATATTAATTGTTCATGTTCGCGAGACGACAGCGACATCCAATTCTATATATATATACGAGTATATAGGTAGGTGGGGGTATATAAAATATAGTGGCGCCGACATAAAGGCCAAAGTTTTCAGATTTTAAATTGAAAATAGCCGAAGAATCTTCAAACTTAACTTTACTTGGTGATGAACAAGAAGCAAAAGAAGAAGTAGCAGTGGCAACTTTTTAACTTTACCAGGGCACTAAATCATTTCTATATAACTCCAAAAAGTCATATACCGATAATTTGAAGATTTTTATCGTTAATTTATTGTTATTAGATCTTTATAGTATGTGCAGCAGGTATACGTAGATAGAGAAACGTATTAAATATGTATAATATACAGTAATACCTCGAAGTTCGTTCGTAGAATCGTTATCGTGCATACATATAGAGTTCGGGGGAAATGGGTCCAATGTATAAACCATAAACAAGTAGGGACGTGTACGTATCGATATCTACTTATATAAGTATTTTTCCATACTACTTTTATAAAGTATCGATATCGATAGTCGATACTTACTCATATCGATAGTTTTTTACATGTTTTTACAAGAGGGAAAGAGATATTCTTATGGTGAGTTTTACACGTCTTTCGTTTTCGTTAAACCGGTTTAAAGCAAGCAAACCGGAACTATTTTCAGTTTAATTGTACTGTGTCTACCAGTTCATTTTGAATGCAAAATTCTGTCAAAATAACTACCACTTTCCTCCTTCATCGTGCACCCTTTACCTGCAAAATTGGTTTAACGAAAACGAAAGACGATTCGATTGAAACAGGAAATAGTCCAATAACAACTCTCACAATTCAAATTAAAAACTATGGAAAATCAATGGATGAGGCAGACAATAACGGTGTTGTAAAACGTTAACTTCAAACATGACTCCAAAACTGTGACTGGTGGTGTAAACTTGAAAACTCGTATCGCTGTCTTTGTCAATTAATCGCGTTTAATTCGTTCGCTCCATCTACGATCGTTTCGTTTAGTTTCTTTCGATTCCAATTAATTTTACTTCGACACCATGTAACTATCAAAAAAATGTATCGCGCGATGCTAAAACTACTTTCGGTATCGAAACCAAAGTATCGACTACTTACTCGTATATTTACTATTATCGTTACGTCTCTATAAACAAGTGAAACACTGTAGATAGCACAGTTGGACAGTTGCCAATTGAAAATAATCACGTAACTCTGAGTTCACGAAAGTCAGGGTGTAATGTATCGTCGGGGTATTACTGTCTATATGTATTAATACTATAAAATGTTCTAATATATGACAAACGCAAACCTATAGTCATAGTCGCCCATAATCATTTCAGCGCCAATATTAAAATCGCAATTTGTTTGCATTACAGTCACGATAGATTGGCCAGATATTGAGCATGACAGTCACATAAGAGATTGCAATTTTATTGGAAAGATATTTTTGACATTTATATGTACAATAATATTCCTTTACCTGGCTATAAATCATCATGAATTATGTCGAAAGACGAAATTATACTCCAGAGCTTTTTTTTTTTATTTTTTTTTTTTCGTGTATACTTTATGTTCATGGTCGACTGATGGTGTGCTTTTAGGAGAGAGAGGAAAAAAAAAAACGAAAATAGTGTGGAGTGGCTGACCTTTGCGTTCTTCGCGAAAGAAATAACTGTTAACGGTAGATGATGGGTAATTGACTCAAAAAGCTAAGTAGGTGTTAAGTAGGATAGCATGTGTGGAATTGTACGTTTGCACGAAAGGCAATATGGATAAAAAAAAATGAAATTAAATGAAATTGGATTAATAGCGATGCTTGATGGGGCTAAACGTGTGTCAAGTAATGATATATTATATTCTTTTATAATAGCATTTGCTTGATAACGATCATGAAAACCGGTTTTTTTTTTACTATCGGTTTTGGATATATTAGTGGGAGAAAATACTAAATTAGATTATTTTCGAAAATAAACTTTAGTTTGGACAACAAAATACTACTGAAGGTTAATAGGCGTCAGTTTTTCGAGAGTGAAAACAATGCACAATTTAATTATTGAAATTATAAGTTTTACGATAAAACATTTGAAATGTTTTATATAACATGAACTTTATTTTGGAAGCCTTATTCTCCTTAAAGAGGGCGGGCGCCCTAGAGCACCCAAAATTCCTTAGGCCTCTATAGATGGGCCCATTAGACATCCCTCTTTATACATTTATCTCAATTGACATGACAAGCTCTTTTTTGTAAAACAAAACAGCACTTGAGGTGTTTTTTTACGGAAAACTTACAAATGCTCGCAATTTCAAAGCAATTTTTAATGTCACCCGGCCTCAGATTTGGTCAATTTTTGTTCGGTTAATTCACCTTAGAAAAGTTGATGATTTTTTCGATATTTTGTTGGAAAATCGAAAAAAATTTATAAGACAAAAAAGATTCGGAATAAAATTTTACTATTTGTATTTGCTATACGCAGGGTTGGTAAAGTAACACTTTTTTTTCTTGAATTTGTTACATTTCTGACAAAATTTTGGTAATAAACTGGTAATAAATGAAACAAAAGTCGCAAATGTAGCAAACTAATACATAAAATAACTCCATCACAAGGCATATTCAAAATTATTCCGAAATATTTCAGAATGGCGAATTGACGAAAACCATTGGGTTGAAAAATAGATAGCAATTTTGGTAACAAATACATGTACATGTCGATGGCTTATACACAGGGTTCTTAAAGTACCAAATGATCGATAAAATACCGAATTTGTTATTGGTAACAAATGTAAATGTTACACTACGAAAATCAAGTTGCATTTGCTACATGTATTTGTTACCAAAATTTGTACCTTTTTTTCAACTTAATGGTGGTCGTCAATTCGTCATTCTGAAATATTTCGAAAAAATACTGAATATGGTCGTGAATATGGGATTATTTCCTCTATCTGTCAAACTAAATTGGACGGAATCGTTTGAGTTTTCTACAATTGATACATTTGTTCCATTTATTACCATTTAGTAACAAATGTAACAAATGTACCAAATGCAACAAATTCGAAAAAAATTTTACATTAAAAACCCTTCTTATATACAATACCCGGCGCTCATTTTTATGTACTTTTTAGGAGACAGTAAAAACTTTATTGTTTCTTATAGCGTATTGAGTTAGCGGATGGTCAAACATTGCAAAAAAAACGAAATTTTTATTTTTGTGATAATTTTACCATAGGTGCAGGGTTGCATAAACATCAATTTTATAATTTAAAAAAAAAATCGGTAAAAATGAGTTACCGAGTATTGTATATCAGCCATCGAAATATAACTTGATTTTCGTCGTGTAACATTTATATTTGTTACCAATAATAAATTACGTATTTTATCGATCATTTAATTTAACAACTTTGGCCATACACAATGACAAAGCTTTAGTAAGTTGTAAGTAAATAAAGGAAGTAAACTTACCATCTATCTATGTACTATTCATTATCTTCTCACTATATTAATTAAATTATAATTTCCACTTCAGTTAAGAACTTAAACGAGAACCTTACAGGTCAATTCTCTTCCATTGTTGTCCCACAAATTATTTAGTTCTTCTATATACTCTACACAGCTATCAATTCCCATTCTATCTACATACATAATATACATATGTACATATATATAAATAGTAAAATTGGAGTTTGCAACTTCTTGCTCAACAGTTGACAAAATTGTACCCTTCAGCACTTCAAACGTTGAAACATATTTGTATAATTTTATCATAATTAATGATCGAAAAATCTATTTCCATTATTGATTCAATTAATAATATTACTGTGCTAATTTAATATTCCTTATAAGTCAAAAATATCAAACCCAATACGGTGTTGTAGAGGTATACGACCTAACATAAAGGTTTATAGTAGCACAGCATACACCTACCTCAGTATACATATCTAATTCCAAATTCAACCGAGACTCTAATTTAATTTTCATTCAATCTCTTGTATAAGATATATTTCTTCCTTTAATAGCAAAAAACATATTTCATTATTTTATAGAAACGCTCTCTCTCTCGTCTATTGGTTTTTTTTTTCTTTCTTCAAACCAGAATTTCAACAACTGCCTAGGGTAATTTCGACAGCGTCAAAAATTTATTGAATAAATTTTAAAGGGGGGTGGCAAAATTACCATTGACGCTCTGTAAAAAAATAAAAAAAAAAAGAAAAAAGTACGATTTTCTAAGCAAGATTAATATGTATAGCGATGCCAGTGCTTAATCTCAACTACAGAAGTATACAAAGTTTGTTAGCGGAAAAAGAAAAATATACATTTTTGGTTGTATTTGCGTTTTTTTTTTTCTTTTTTTTCTGTGGTTTTTTTGGTAAATTGGAACATTGGTATCAATTCGTGTTTGTGTACTTACTTAAACGAAAAGTGTAAAATGTCGGAAATTTAATTATTATCGATAGGTAGGACGAAATATTTAATTTAATTGTAAAAAAAAAAGAATTTAGATGTTGACAAAAACAAAAGGGGTGACAGAATCAAGAAATATCGGATCGAAATACTAGTAACGTTTTGCTCTAATCTTATATACAATAAGATATAATTTTTATACCCGTATGATGTTAATCGAAGGGTATTATAACTTTGGTACGGAGTTTGTAACGCCCCTTAATACT
>JANSTT010018057.1:0-14901 GCA_026745375.1 Platyura marginata | reverse complement strand
TATATAGGCTATTGCTCAACGCTCAGTATACATATAAATAATTGCCTTCGAGAGACTAATTTAATGTAGGGATAGTAACTAATGGTTATCGGTATAAGGGTAGGTACCTATATACTAACTACAGGGATCTATTTTCTTTTCCTTTTCAAATTTAAATAATTGAAAACACAATTGAATGACATAAAAACAATTCATTTTTGGATTTTTTTTTTATTACAAAATTCGAAACGAACGCTAAATTCGTTGTATGGAATCTATTTCATTAATTACGGCATGGCATAAATATTTTTGATCGTTGAGTGACCATCAAAGAGACAAAAAAAAAAGGTCAAATTTTCAGTTGAGTCACTTTTAAAAATGTCCCTATACTAAGTACTACTAAAATTAGAGCGAAATAAATTATGTGCTACTCGCGTAGTTTGACATCAAAGTCAATGCTTTGCACTTGAAAATTGTAGCTTTCCTTTAAAAGTCTATACGAGTAAAATCAGAACAGAACTTGATAAAAAAAATCTATTTTTAGATGCCACTAACTAATTATAATATTTAATTCTGTCATTAGTCTACTGATGATTTACCAAAAATATCCCCCATGACGAATGTATAAATCTGAAATTTGACTTGCTTTATCACACATATGTACTGTACATATGTATGACTATCGCCGTATAACCTTCTTATAGATTATTTCTTAAGGTACAAGAAACTCATAAACACAGAAAATGGAAAATGTTATCGTTAAGCCTGTCACATTTTAAACTTGAACAGAATACATTTTTTTTTGTTTGTTTGTTTGTATTAGTGCATAATTTATACCCTAATAAAAAGGACAATATGTATGACGTATGACATATAAATTTTCAAATTATGTATGTCCAATTTTTGTTTTTTTGTTTTTTTTTTTGAAAAACTACAGTTTTTCGTATTTATCACGTTGACATAATGACAGGAAGACAAACACGCTATTTGTCACGGAAATGACAATGAATGCTTTTGCCTTCGAATATGTATTACGATTGTACGTATACGTTCACTTTACTATTGAAATAAAATGTGGAAATAATGTTTAGGTTTTTATTTTATGTTCTCACGGAACAGTCATTTGTAAGTATTAAAATATTATAAAAGGAACAAGTAAATATGTATATAATTATTAGACGGAGTATAGTCAGAATAAGAGAACTTTCTATAGAGGGTGGACGGCTATAATTTTCACATTACAGAGGAGGCTAGTATAGTAATAAATAATGTCCCATTTTATTATTTTACAAAATTTATTTAAAAACAAAAATAAAAATTAAATTAATTATCATTAAATTATTTACACCTCCTACTAACAATGAACATTAGTCAAAAATAACACAACCCCACCCCCCCTCCCTAAATAACATAAGCTTAATTAGAGTTCGTCTGATATTTGAGTAGAAAATGATTTTTTTTCCCACTATTTTACTTAGTTGTAAAACAACTGAGATTTTTTTTCGCCTAAAACTCTATTACCACCCGCTATTTATGAAATAATGAAAGAATGAATTTTGGTACACCTTATTTTTAATGTAAAATTAAAAATAAAACAAAAAACAAAAAACAAAAAACATCAAATTTGCTGTGTCATAACTATGGCCAATACCTGGAAAGCTATGGGGTAGTGTATTGTATACCATTTCCGTTATTATTTTATTTTGACCTTTCGTGTAAAATCTATATTAGGCACACGCGAGTATATTCCAAGGAAAGTACACGCTGTAAAGAGGTAGTTTTGTACAAACATTTAATGACTACATATCACGAAGGTCATAGTGTTCGAAATCGGACATTTTATAAATAAATATCCTGATATAGGTAGGTAGGTATATATATATGAGTATATACCTACGCCAACCTAATATATTATGTACTTGTACAGTACTATAGAAACACGATGCAAATAAAGCTTTTTCTATGAGGTTGCGGATATAAATTTAATGTAAGTTTTCTGGGAGATACCTACCACTCCTCCCTGCCCTTTCTACTTTTATATATGTATGTACTCTACATATTAATACAATTCACTCACCATATTGCCTTTTCAACGTTTTAGTCACGTTTTCTCATTGCTGCAACCAATTTTTCAACATTCATGAGTGGTAAAATACTGCAGAAAGCACATGCTGCTAACAAACTTAAAACAATATCGATCGAACTTTTTGAATGATTTACAATTTATGTCTACGAGACTTTTTAAAAAAAAATGTTCTTTGAATTTTGTTAGTAGAGGTAGTACCTACCTACCTTGCATACATATATGAAAATGAATGAATAATAATAAACATAATACATAATATATGATGGAAGTTTAGGTGGTATGGTATGGGGTGCATACATTCTCGTGTATCACCGCATACATAACATATTCTATGCCAATAATGGTATTGTATTTCATTGAATTAATTATGGATTAATTACGGTATAAATTGTTATTGATTATTTCTTCTTTTTTTTATTCTAGCTTATTTTCTGACTTGCGATCACTTGCGGGAACTGCACTGTTAAGCTTACTTGCGTCACTATTTATGGGTCAATTATTGTTTGTGATTGGTGTCGGTGGAATTCAGGTAGGTGAATTATTGTATTTTTCTATTAAAGAGAACACTTTAAATTGCTTGTTTTTAATCGTAAGTAATTTCAATTTAATAAACGTAAATATATGTGTGTAAGGCCGTCAAAATATAAAATGGCGAACTGTCAAAATGATGCACCAATCTTTCTTTATTACTATTTATTATGGTGGCAGCACCATATCAATGAAATAGCTATAAAAATGGAACATTCAAATTAAGTTTTTACTCGTCACCATTTTTTTCAATATCATTGAAATGGAAGTGACTTTTTTATATTTAATATAATTAGGTACATGAAACAAACAAAAATTTAAGAAAACATATAATATCTTATGAAAATGTAACTTATTGTCTGTCCGACTACCCTTGTTACTGTAATTTGTTTCAGTTTGATATAAAAATGATGAAAAAATTGAAAAGCTTTCTTTTCCAAAAATCAAAACTTTATAATCGTAATACTTCTTATCTCAATTTCATTGTACGGATAATTATATCTTATATGTAGGTATGTATTATATGTACATACAATGGCACACCAAGTGAAAAACAAAAAAAGAGAATGAGAACACTAAAGGTAAACGATGTTTTTAGTCTATAAACAATTGTTTTAAATCCCCACATAAAACATCTGAAAGCTTACTTTGTACGTTTTTATTCCTTCTGGATTTCATGCCAATTTTCCTCTCTTAACATTCTAAATTCTATCAAAATTTCCTTTCGATCCTTTTTATTATGTAAATCTTGGTGGATAGAAATATGTGTGTTAAACTCTACTTTTTTTCTTGTTAAGGGCTTTTTACTTACAAAACAACGGAGAGAAAAATAAAATATGACACATCCAAAAAAAAAACAAAAAAAAATCTATATTTCCATTGAGGATAAAAATACATTTATAACGTTCTTTCATTGTATACGCCTTCAGATCAGATAATGTCAGCACAGAATAATGAAAAATGATGATCTATACCGACAACCCTTGAGACAAAATGTATAAGAACACGATAAACACGATTATCGTTAAAAATCTATTTACATTGTTATACAGCATTTTGGTGTCAACAACATTTTGTAATTTAAAAAGAAAATTATTACCATCCTAAACACAAACACCCAACCAGTTAAATTTTAATTTTTACAATTTTCTACACTTATAGGACGATGAACTATGTCTGTCCCTATCGCTGGCATTGCTATTTATGAAATTGGCAGCAATGTGTTGGCTGTGCTGCTGTTGTCATCATGCTCTCACACTATTCCGAAACAATGCAAATTTAATTCCACGACCTGAACCTAAAATGGGTCGCGTACTTGCCCATTACAGGTAAGTTATTTTATGGTAATTAAATTAAAATTCCATTGTGAAATTGCCAAAGTTACGGTGCGAATTAAGTTTTTTGTAATTTATGGTGAATCTTGTGGATAGGCACGGAGAAATGTGATTAAGAAATACATACTTTCGTTATAAATATGGGGAGTTTTATTGGTTTTAATGAGTGACTTTTAATTTTCATCGTATTTAAATAGATCTGGGTTCAGCTACAAGTAAATTTTTGGTTTTTGGCATGTTTATTGAAAAATTTCAACCAAAAAAAAAAAATAATAAAATTCAACAATTTCTATACCGGAAGCCAGGCTTTAAGCTTACAGCTTGTTAAATTTTTGAAATACCAATACAAATATGTATACATACTTTGTTATAAATTTCACCCCATTTTCCAGGAAATAATTTTTTTTAAAGAATTTCCGATTATGTGTCCGGCCATATCTATCTCTACCTTGCATAGAAATTTTTACTGTGCGAAAACGATAATCTTTTTGGTCAAGATTTATTCATATTTATTTGTATTATATAAATACCAACTCTGGAGCTTGGTCATGAATCATATTTCTTACTTTTCCAGTTTTCCTTATAGTAGTATACAGATACAGATACAGATAAGGCAGTATTTTATGGATTGACGAAATAAATATTCTACATACTACCGTGAAATATAACAATGACGTGTGTTTGCGGATAATGTCGATTTTATACCCTTTTTTATTATATCCAGATATACCTATGGTACATACAAATGTATATATTTATGGGATGTTGGTATGTATATCAAAATTCAATTCCACAAAAAAAAAATGTTTGCGATTGACAATTCCCTTTTATAAAACATCATGCAAATCATTTCCTATATTTGGATCAATTTGAATAAACCATATCATTCAGGTAGGTACATTTTCTATGGAGATCTGCATATATAGGTATAGGTAGAATATATGTACATATTTCGAAAACGTGTTAAATGATATCATCAGGCAGGGCCGGTTCTTTCCATAGAATATCATAAAAACATTACAACAGGAACATCAGCCAAGAAGCGGCTAAAGACATCTAAAAATCTAAATTTTATTAAGGTTTATAACATTTTCGTAAATACAAATTTTATAAGAATGCTCAAATTTCACATGATTTTGAAAAAAAAAAATATCTTTTCTCATGGGACACGATACAGACTTTCAAACGCAATACCTTCTAAATTTCTCCCGCATAATATTAAAGCCATATTTTAATAATAAAGTAAACCATCATCTACTACTTGTTTAGTTGTTCTATATCTTAATTTCAAAAATATTTTTAAAAAAAAAAGATAAAGAGGTTAATTATAAAGAATGAAATTATTCTAATTAAAAAGTCCTTTCTTATAGAAGATGCTTTTACTGTTTTATGTAAAATAATGCCCTTCAGTTTTTCCTTTCGCTGCTGTCAAATAATTTAAGACAACACTTTTGCCATAATCCTATTATTGTATTAAAAAAGGAAGCAAATTCAAGTTGAAACTTATAGCTGACAACGAAAGCTTGCTATGCCAACATTACAACCTAGAGGTAGTATAAATAGAACATCTTGAAAAGCAACAGTATGCGTTTGAATTATTAAGCATTTATCAAACAAACTTAAGACAACAAAATTTATTACAAAGAAAATGAATAATTTAAAAGTTTGCAGCATTAAACACTAAAGATAAACATGAAAATAAATTATAAAATAAGAACTTGATGGAAAATGAATTTTCCATGAGAAAATTAATCAAAACAATCCGTTGGTTTTATGTTTTTAATTAATTAACTAGAATAATGATTATTTCGTGCTAAATACGATAATGGCCTTCATCGATTAAAATGGACAATTTTCAATTAGTTGGTTTTCTCTTAAAATAGATATGTAATTCATTCAATGGTTTAATTTAATTAATTTTTTTTTTTTTAATTAAATTATTCAATCTAAAAATTCACTCTGTACACGAGTCGATCGGTCCTTGTCAAAACATATTGTCGGTAGCTGATATTTAATTTATTTTTATTGAATTTCATTCAATTTGTAAAAACACTAATTACTATAATTAGTATATAAATAATAATTTTATTCGAAGTGGATTAAATACGTATATAGTATACATATTATATAATTGAGTCAAATGAATGCAATATCCACCAACAATTTTTCGTTTCATTTAGGTTTGAATAAAGGCAAATGTCACTTTCACTAGTTCGGTTGCAGATTGCAGCAAACGGTCAAAACGTTATTCCCAATGAAAGAAAATTAGATAATAACGGTAATTTTGTTAAAACACTCATTTAACAGTGATTGTGACACGATTAAAATAGATACATAAATAAATTTTTAGAATCAATGCAATGATTATGGAAATGAAAAAAAAAACATGATTGGTAACATAACATTTTTGAATTGCATTTTATATAATTATAGTTTTAGTTCATCAATGTAAAATTCATTTTCTATCCATGTTAAATTTTACTTTACGTGCAAGTTATATGCTTACCATACATAATTATACGAAAATAGAATATAATGTGAATTCTATTTTAGCGAGAATTTTTTTTTTCTATTAAAAAGTTAAATTCGCTACGATAAAAATTAAAAATATATATTTTCATCAAAATTAAACTACAAAATCAACAAATATTTTATAATTCAAAATGCATTTAATTAATGTACATTATCCCCCGTAAAAATAAAAAACCTATTTTAATTGCAATTATTTAAAAATTGTAATTAAAAGTGTAATTTCATTAAACTTAATTTGAAAATAAAACATTTAATTTATTTTACAGTTTACTTTCCTGGGGTTTTCCACTAATGATGGTCGCTGTAGCAGCTGCATTTAAATATAAGGAAAAAGAGCACAAACGATCTGTAGAACAAATACCTCCACTTGTAATTACGGATTTAAATACGAGTAACAATTGTTGGTATGTTTTTTTTTTTTAAGTATAAGTACTTTCAACATGTTATATGTACATTATTGTTGCCGCATAATACAAATTTTAATATCATTGTCCTTCTATATATATATATAGGTTGATGAAAGGATCCGGATATATTTGGGGATTTCTAGTACCGTCAGCTTTGTTGCTTTTTATAGGATTGTATTTAGCGTACATGGCAAAGAAAGTAGCCAAAATATCAGCTGGTATGCAAATCGATTCCCGAATTAAGAATAAACTTGTTAAACGACGAGGATTACAAATTAATCTTTTTATACGGGTAAGTTAATTTTCTTTGTGAATGAAATACAGATAACTTCATTATGGGAGCTAATTGTAATAATTAATTTTTAATTTTAGTTACTTTAAATTTGTGTTAAATTAATTTTGAATTCATTAGACAGATTTTATGCAGACAATTTATGTAAATGAGTACGTTCATCAAACTGGGTTTGTTTATAAAAAATTGATATAAGTTGATGTAGCTGTCAAACGATGATCGTTTTATGGTTCGCATAACAACATTACCAGACCCATATAATGTAAGAATATATAAGGCATCATTACAGTGTTGTAAACTCAGTGAACGATCTAATGTATTACAATCGTGCCATTGTTGATTTGATGAACGTACATACCATTTACTATACATAGGTAGCTCCATCAGGGTAAACGTTTAAAATGCATATTTATAAGAGATGGAAAGTAATTATACCATGCAAACAGAAGCTCACCAAAAATTTAATTAAATCGTATAAAAAATGTAATTACAATTTGTGTAATATTATTTCGATGCTATACAACCATATACTTAGATAGGTGTATTAAATGTCTTATTAAAATCTATTTCATCTAAAATAACATTAAATAAATTACAAAGTACACTTCAATCAGCCATTAAATCACAAAAGACAACAATATTGTATCCACAAATTTATGTATACGTGTGTATATAATATATAACTAAAGCTGAAATGTGTACACATAAAATAGTATCGGATTACAATACTTAACTACTAACATCAAAAGTTTGACGATAGTATGCAAATTGAACAAGTTAATGAATTCTCATCACTATGAAGAGCTTAATGTTCGTTTAATACTAAAAGTTTAATGAAAATGTTCAATGTTGTAATATGTACTGTATACGTATGTGTACTTGTGTAGGTACCTATTTATCTTACATATTTAAAAGACTTTGTAATGTAAACTATAAAGAAACAAAGTGACAAAATGGTTAGAATAATTTAGCATACCCAGTTTAGTAGTAAAATGGTTGTCAGCTAAAACTTAGTATATCAAAAATTCCAAAATTTGCATAGATAATTTTTGTAAATGAAATTTAATTAATTAATTAATTAAAAATTACGAAATAAAATATCTACTCTGAAGAAGAAGACAAATAGCGCCCAAAATCCATAGTTAAATTAAAATTTAAGACCATAGCATACAAAAAGAGGGGGGGGGAGGCAGTACGAACAGCAACCATGGGCTTTACATTAAAATTATAATTTGATTACCATTGTTAAGTATACAAATCTATGATCACATGTAATAGTCGCTTATCTGCAAAATTGTCAGTTTTCAGTTGAGTAGTTTTATGATTTTAAAATTCTATTGATTGGTTTTTGAAAGATTTTCTGGGAAAAAAGTTTATTACAAAAAAATTGTGTAATTTGTTAAAAAAACATTTTCAAAATTTGTTAAGGAGAAAATAAAAGATTGGACGTACACTCATTTTTGACTTCAAAGCACATAAGCCACTATGACTTTTGACCACAGAAATTAATTACATTTAATAATTCAAATTAAAGGACAACCTAAATACATATGCAATATAGACTCCTGCGCATACTCCAATCCATTTACATTATAATGATATTGTTATTTTTATAATAAAAATATATAATAATTAATTACTTGCAACATTTTCTAAAGTAGGTATTTATTGAATGAAAAATGAATGAATGTCAAAAAATACAAAGAAAAATCAATTCTTTTTTAATAAATTAGAAAACGTTCGTACACAGTCATTGATGTTAATTTCGATAAAAGCCAAAGCTATGTTGAGTGATAAGCAATTCATAAAATTAGAAATGAAAAAAGAAAAAAATAAAAAATAAAAAAAACCTTTTAATGTTACTTGTCACGACTATAGCGAAAAATTTATCGTTCGCAGTATATAAAGATACTTTTTACGTGATTTGTCCTTTTAAATCCGTGATACCACCCCCCAATAACCATAATGCTATGTAATCGAATCGATAGCAACAAAATAGATTTAAAATTTACTCCCGAAAAAGGGATATTAAATTTGGCATTTTTAACAATATGATGACTAAACGGAATTTGTATTTATAATGTAAAAATTGAAAAATAATTTCGTCAAATCTTTTTCTTTTCATTTTTTTTTCTTTTTAAACTGTTAACGTATCAATTTGTCAAATCTTTAAGATGTTTTAAGAAGAAAAATATGAAAATAAAAAAGAAAACATTTTTGTTTGCTCAACTTTTATGTATATTACATAATAACAAAGGCATTTTCAATTTATTTTCCGCATAGCTATAATAGCACTCCTTCGAAATGTAGTGTGTTGTTATTATTATTATTATTATTGTTGTGTTTTCATCGATTTTCATTGCATTTTCCAATTTTTCTTTATTTTTATTACACAAACTTTCATCTCTTAAGTCACATTTAAAAAAAAGAAGGACAATTTTTCTTTTCTATATTGTTGTGGTTTTGTGACAGGAAAGTGGTCAGTTAATTTCCGTTTTATTAGTCAACTTCTTTTAGATAGGATTAAGAATATAAAAGGAATTAAAGTAAGATGTGTGGTGACCTAGATATTTATGAGAGATTTGGTGAGTTGTTTATATTGTTCTATAGACATGTATTGTGTATATATGGATGTGTGTATTGATAAAAGTTGTTGAAAGAGAACCATATGCGAAGTTCAGAAATGTCCTTTGATGTGATCGACAAAAAAGCAGAATTTAATTTTAAATTGTTCTAACCTTTTGATGGTTACGATTGGGGGCTTGGAATAAAATAGAATAATATAGAATAAGGAAGAGAAATCAATGAAATGGAATTATGTTTAACTAAATGGAAGAAAAAAACATCACAAGAGCTACATATTATCAGAGAAATTCATTTTGATTTTGTGGTTTCTCAAAGCAAAAATAAAATGTTTGTAATTTAAAATAGAAATTATTTGTGGTAGACGACTGTGACAACAAAAACAGACATTTACGTATAATGTAGACTGGGAATATTAATGAGTTTCGAAATCATTTCGTTTGATTATTATGGTTTCGATGCATGACACGCAATTTGTACTATGACAGAACCGTTTAATTATAAAAACTATTTTTTATAATTAAATAGAGTTTCTCCGAAATATAAATTTGAATTTAAAACTACTTTCAACAATATAGGTAACGTTTTGTTTGTTCGTATTAATTACATTAGATTTTGCTACTATTTGGAACTGTTGTAACATTTGGCGCAATAGCCTCATTGTGGAATTCACCACAGTTTTGGTCTCTATACAGCATCGCACAGGGTATACAGGTAATTAAATATACAAAAATATGGAAAATATTTTTATTGCTAATATATAAAAGAAAATAAAATTTTCTCCCCACAAAAAGGGAATTGTTACAACGCTGCTGGTTACATGTAATTGCAAAGTGTTAAAACTCTACACCACCCCAAGATTGCATAAGAATCGTAAAGGAAAATATTCTGGATTGCAGGATGGTGAAGGTGGTCGTTATGGTGTTCTGTCGGTAACAAATCCAAATTATGCAGATGAGGAGATATGTGCAACAGTTGAGGATGAGGATTCAAGTTTGGTGAAAATGAATTACAATGAGGATATTTTAGTGGAACGAACTGAAATTAAAGACAATGTTTTAAATTTAAATGGCGACCTAATAAACTCTTTGCCAATTACAGAATTATCAAAAGGCCCGTTACCCCAATCAGTATAATTATCTTATTGTACATGTTTTGGTATAACATAACGGAGAGTCAAATTATCTATATTAGTCTGCATTCACTTGAGTTTTAAATTAATAAATAAACAAACAAAAATAGTACACAAAACCATATCGCAAAGCATATTATTGTAAGTAAACAAATAATATCTAATATTAAAGTGTTAAATTCGGTTGTAAAGTGATTATATAATTTATGTTCAAGTTGTGTATAGTAAATATTTACATTTTATCTATTGATAGCTATAAACACATAAATATATTCTTAATACAGCAAACATTCAATCTGTTTTTATTGCATAATGATATGTGTTGCATTGGAATGCATTTTTTTTTTAATTAATTTAAGTTAAAAAATCGTCCAGGGTGGCGCTCATCAAAATTCCATATAAGTATATGTATGTCAATTGGTGTTCTTAGAATGTCTTAACTCTTAAGTCACTTTTTTATTTTGATTAAAAAAGAAAACAAAAAATAAATATACATTATGCAAATTACTCATTTATATATCATTAAATAATAAAGCTAATCTACTATTTACTACCAAACTCCATTTTATTGATATACTCGTACATACTGCTGCCTATAACAAAAACCGTAATCATTGTCTTAATATGTCAAGGAATATGGTCAAATAAAGTTTATCCATCGCACATGATATTGGGGGAATGGACCAGCAATAATACATTTAGCACAGATATCCGAATGGTAAAAACAAATGGAAATCCTTTCTCATCCTGTGCCAATCAAAATGACACATCACCACGGTTTATTAACTTAATTTTGGGTTTTATTGTGGTGTACTAAACGAATCAACATAAAAAAGTATACTCTTTGAAACAGAAACACAGCTTGACGATTACTAGACACAGACATGGTTACATATTATTTATAATATAGAAATGGTGGGTGGGTATTTAAGATATTTAAGGGTTTTCTTGTTATACATAACTGTATTGTAGCAGAGTAGGTACATATATGTACAATATGTAGGTACAACAATGATAAAATGACTATATTAGCTAATAGAGTTAAAAAAAAAATATTGGAGAGTGGGGTTTTTGTGGGTAACTAGAATATTGTAATTCCTTTTAACATTATTAGATTTTATGTTTGGAATTTCCAATAAATTCTATTTTAAATAGAATCCATAAAAGGTGTCCACACTCCACATAAGTGATTGACATATGTATATGGACTTCAATTGAAGGAATTGGGTATGGGGTTTGGTCGAGGAAAAATTCAAACACTATTCTCTGAATATAAAAATAACAACAAAAGTGCCAAATAATGTATTTTCCTGTACATATGTATTTCAAACAAAGAAATATAAACATGTCAAGAATCAATAACTATACGTAACTATACTATTAATAATAAATAAGTGAGTCTCCACTAATGCATATAGGCATTTCTATAAATACCTGTAGGTACAATTGCTAAAATTACGCTCCGTCCAAGTATGTTTCATTTATTACTTAATAATTCAGATGTACAAATACAACGAACGATTCTAACCGAAAAAACTTTTCAATAAATTACATTGCAAAAAAAATGTTTAGCTTAATGAAATTTTTTTTTTAATATCCAATATTTGCCGGGAAGACAAATAACCTTCATTATCAATATTATCGAAAAAGTAATTAATTTAAATCAATTTTCCGGTCTAACCACGCTGAACTAAATACTTTTTCCCAATATGGTGGAAAAATGTTTAAATACGTACGGAAAAATATAGATAAGGACTACAGTGTTATTATATAAATAAAATATAAAAATTACAATCATTACAAATCGTGTTATGACACATACCAAAAAAAAATGTCGTCACTTACCCCATACTAATTCCGAACAGAAAAGAACGCACTTCACTATAAATCTTATAGTTTTTAATTATTGAACATTAAAAACAGTTAATTTAACAATATATTTAGATTTACCGAACAATGAACAAAGTAAAACACAGGACACAAGTTAATCTTTACCTGTCAAAAATACAAAATCGTACTAGAATGAACACCTGCCGATGAAATTATTGGAATAAATGAGAGAAGAACGACGGGGACGATACTAATTTGTGCAACTTCTTTCACTCTCTCTCTCTCTCTCTTTCTCTCGTGTATTTTTGTGTGATCTGCATCTTTTGACGCCTTATTTGTGAAAAATTAAATCATCAGTAATTTATTTTTTCTTCTGACGTCTAATAGAATAGAAAATTTGTTAAGGTCTATACCACTAATTTTTGACATCAACTAGATGCATACCTTACATATATGAACATAAAAATAATTTTTCAGAAAATCGTAATATTTTCCTAGGTTTATTTGTAATGTCGAATAGGTATGTACCTACGTAAAAATTTCTAAATGTATGTACTACTAAAATATGTAGGCCGTAAGGCATAGTATGAAATTAAATCATAAATAACAAAAAGAGCTTTCCTTTCTTTTCCTAATTTAATAAAAATAATATATTTCTAATAAATTTCAAATTTAGCTCGTATAAAGTTTATATAAATTGTACATAAGTGGGTACATATTTATTTACGTATATAAGCATAAGGTTTATGTTATGTTTTCAATATACATACATAAGTTAAGCCCACTCATATCAGATTGGAGTAATTTAAAAAAAAAAAAAAAAAAAATATTACAAAAATTATACATAGGTAGGTGGTAAACTTGAAAATATTAAAAAAGTTTTCTTTGAGCAAACAAAATAGCTAATTTTTGGAATTTCAAAGAAGTCTTAAACTTTTAAAGCTGCCAAAGTGTACAATCATGTGTATATAGAAAATATTCTGTACATTTAGATACAAAATGTATAGGACAAATTTCTAAATATATATCATGTTAAAGATAAGGGAAATAAAAAAAAGGTTTTCTTTAAGTGAAACGAAACTTTGGAACAAACTGAAAAAGAGTTCAAAATTGAATTTGGTCTGACGTTCAGTTTGAATATATAGACGTTTCAATTTGATAGATTAACAAAACTTTTACGAAATTATTATTACAAAAATGATATCCGAACCAAAAAGAATAAAGAAAAAGGGTCAATCCACCACTTTGGTCCTATTTTTTTTTTTTTAAAAGATCAACCTTAAATAAAATTCTTTTTGTTTGCAAAAAATCTAAATCAGATGTACATAGATTGATAGTATATGAAATACGAATTTTATTCAATTTTCTAAACACTATTTGAAAACATTTTTTGCCCTCAAGCCTCAACACTAAAGTTTAACCAAAAACCCAACATGAAGCTTACAAATAAAGTAGTTTCTTCCTACCCAACCATTGATCAATTTCCTTTTCTTTTCTTTATTTTGGATGTGTGTGTGTTGTGTGGATAGAAAATTCAATAAATCCGTTAATGTTGCATAAATAATCCACGAAACGATTTTAAACTAAGACCCATATAATGCTTTAAGAAGCTATACCCTTTTTTAACCCTATATTATGCATGTACTGTACATTGTACACAACTTCATTTACTTATATACCTACCTAGTTATATCTTAAACATAATAGAATAATGAACCCAATACTTTTATCTCATTTTCCTGTGTTCTTGGCATGCTAAGAATGTTTTAACATTTCAACTTTTCCATGAGTATCGGCTTTCCTCCAAAAAAAAAAAAAAAAAAACTTATTTGTAAATAAAAATGTAGTCAATACGGGAAAGCTTTCTCTAATATTACAAATGTATATAAAGTAATGTTGTTTGTATGTTTTACAGTTTTTTTTTTTTTTTTGGTTTGTTTTATTTTGTTTGTGTGAGTGAAGTCTGCATTGTTTTGTAGCGCAACTCTTACCTGGCGGCAACGCGGTAGTGGGAAAAGAGTAAAAGTTTTAAAGAAAATGAAATTTATGTATGTAAGTTGAAGCTAATGTTGTGGAAATAACTCATTGAATATTGAAAAACTTTTGTTCAACGTCGATAATAAATCGCTACTGTTCTTTGCGAGAGCGAAGAGGGTTGATTCCGATAAGCAGACGATGAATATTATTTGTTTCAGGTA
>JANSTT010018056.1:0-14906 GCA_026745375.1 Platyura marginata | reverse complement strand
GACAAGCCTCTGACGATAAAATGACGTCAGACCGACAGTTAACTGTCGGTTTTAACAGTCCGTGTACTCTTAGCATAAGGCATATTTTGTATAAAAAAGTTGAAATTCAGTAATTTCTTCTACTTGTTGGGATATCAAATCTGAGAAATCTATGAATGCCATTATTCTTTATTTTTAAATGCTAACATTTTCTGAAATATGAACTGGAAACAAGGCCAGTTGCAAAAGTTAGGAAGGGATTGTGTTGTGCAAAATAATAAGTATGAAAATTAAATGCTATAAAATACCTCACTTTAAAACCCCTGATTTATAGTATTGTCTAATATGAAGGTAAAATGTCATATATTTTATATAAATTCAAGAAGACACAATAAAAAGATCAACGCATCCACGCAATAGGTTATCTCAAGCTACTGAGGATGCAAATTTGCAGGGGGATTTTGTTCACTTTAAAAAAAAATCAAGGAGGATTTTGTCTGGTGGGGTCTTGAAATTTTTTTCTCATTTTTGGTATTAACATACCAACAATGCCTTTAGATTTGGAAAGAGGAAAAACAAAAAATTTACACGAATATGGCTTAGGAATAGTAATGATTTTTTGATGAAAAATGGTTTTTCTGAAAACTAAAATTTTGTTTGCAGTTTTTTTTTTATTTTTAATTCACAAATATTTTTGAAATTCTAAGCCACTGTATTTTCTCATTATATTGCATTCCAAACATTTTATGTCAAATACAATTTTCGTAAAAGATCCTCTGAAGTCAAAAATATGTCAAAAGTTATTTGTTGAAAGTTTTTCTAATTTTATCAAAAATTTTATTATTAATTTAGCACTAATGTAGAAATCTCTAAAAAAAAACAGTAATTTAAAAATATTCTTGCACGTAAATTAATTTACAAAAAAATATAATGAAAACTTTTAAATTTTAACACTTTTGATACCAGGTGGGGTCTCAACGAGACCACAGAGTGCAATTAAAATAACAATAACTCTCATAATTTTAAAAATTTCATAGTGAAATTTAATGTATGTGAACTTGAGTCTTCCAATTGAACTGAAAATATTTAACTAAAGTTTAAGAAAAAGTAGAAAAATTGATGATTTCATGGTTGAGAACCCCACAGCTGGTATTATAAAACTTGTTTCAATTTTTGTTTTTAAATATTTATAGTGTTTAAAAATAGTTTCCAGATAGTGGTTTAACCGAAGAAGAACTTCGCCGAATTGCCGAAAAAGTGATGTTGAAAAACATGAACTAAAATTTAAAATGAATAATTTCTAAAAGCTAAAAGTTACGTATAAGTTGATTAATGAGTTCATATACTTATTCTAAACGAAAAACAGCATTTCTGCATGGGGTCCTTCTAAAAATTATCTGGTATCACAAGGGTTAAAAACGTTTCAAATCTCCTTGTCGACATAGACAATCAGATAGGAAGATAGGTAATGTTTCAAAATCGATAATAAACGTCCGAAATCTTACAGTTTGGCCTTAAATATATTTATAATATTTTATTATTTTGAAAATTGACTTTATGATTATAGACGCTATGATGTAATTGGTAACATGAAATTAAACATCAAGAAAAAACCATAAAATTTTCTTTAAATGTAGATCTTGTGACTTAAATATAAATTTAAAATCTACAAACAATAAATAAAACAAACTAAAAAAAAAATTGTGATTTGATATACGTTATTTTTTGTTTTTTTTTTCTTTTTTGGTTACCTTCTTATTTACTATCCCATCCCTTATAAAATATAAACATAAACATTAACATATGATGTGAATTATGTAATATAATGTATGCTTATGTCCAAATGTCTATCCACATAAAAACTGACCGGTGTCCATACTATCAATGGCACAAACAAACTGTGCGAAGATTTTTAGGTATTTATTAACTGCAATAATAAAGGCCTGGACTTCACCCCTTTATTTAATACCAAAACGAAGATCCAAAAAGGGATAGTGGAAAATAAAAAAAAAAAAAACTTAAATTTCAATCGTTTTGTTTGTTAATGTCTATAAAGATTTTGATCTATGCTTCTTTTTTTGAAGTAAGTAAAAGTGTAAAGATTTGCGTGAAATCCTTTTTTTTTTGTTTTTTTTTCTAATTCCATTTGAATAAATAAGGACAGATGTGCGATGTGTATGTATGTAACCCCTTTTGCCGCATGAAATGCAACATTTTACAATAATTTTGCAATAACAAATAATAATCTACCTATGCACATTCAACATTCATGCCAAACAAACCAAAAATCTGTCAATTGCGTCCAAAACACCCGCACCTAATCCATTATGTTTTTATTTGTATTGTTATCCATACATAAGTATATGGAGAGCTAATATAGATGTCCATCTGTTCATCTGAATAGGATTTCAAGAGTCCTATTAATCCTTTTGGTAAATAACAATTCGCAATGTTGCAACACTTTTTTTGTTGCAATATTCTTCCGACCATTACTATACTATATTGTTGACTGCATTAATACTTGAGAGCAAGGGTTAAATATATTTGAACAAAATACAAAGTAGTTGGATGTTTGAGTGGTGGGTTGAAATTATCAATTCAAGATGAGTATGAGGTGAGTTTTTTAACCTCAATTTCGTATGATATTTTTAAAGATGAGTTTACCGTCAATCCAGGTTAGAACCATCATACTAACATAATATTATCTATTTATGTAGGTATAACGAAAAATTGTTACAATAAAAATATTTCAGGATTACTGGTGTGCACATAAAGGACGAAATTCTTCTATTTTCCAGAAAAATAAAAATATTTTCCAAATGCATAGATATTTTGCATGCATCTGCATGCACTGTACATACATATAGTTGTTTATTGCAAAATTATTGTAAACATTTTTCGTATTTTAACCCCTTTGTTGTTGTATTGTAGTGGATTATCCTATCCTTCTTCTATATACACATAAATAATAATATGCAGCATGATAATCAAATAGGAATAATAAAAGTGCAAGTTGTCGAACCAAATCAATGACTCATTCTTATGTAATGAAAAAATATTAGTTTTGAATGTGATGTTTGCTAAACGGATTAGTAATGGATGGGGTTCGAACCCTTCTTTCTTTTCTGACATTTTGTTATAAAAGACTTTTCAATTTTCTGATATATTCAATCATTTTGTTTGTGTGCTACAAATACAAAAAAACAAAATTATTTGTTTTTATATAATTTTTAAATTTGTATTCATAATTTTTTGTTGGTTTTTCTTTGTATTTTAATTAAAAATAAGTTTGAAATCATCTAGAATCTAGATCTATGTAGATTCAAGAATATTTGATTGTCAAAATATTTAAATTTAGTTTATTATTTACTAAATAAATGGTTTTGAATAAAAAAAGGAGCTTGCATTTCTTTTTTTAAGAACGAACATGAAACGGTCATTAGGGTGCATCGAGAATTGAAATTTGATCTGACGACATCATGAATTCTTTACCCACCAGAGGCCTAAAGTTTAATGAAATTGTGTCCAACCGATCAAATAGCTCAGTGGATTGAGTGGTTACCTTTAGAGCGGGAGGTTCCGGGTTCAAGTTCGACTTGCTGTGTTGACTTTAGTCTGAGGCCGGGTGGTTGGATTGCACCTAAAAAACAGTCTAGAAATTGCATTGTCTCCAGAATGACAGTGCTTAAAAAATGGCATGTTTACACACAAAGAAAAGGTTGTCATATCAATTAAAATAAATGTAACAGAGGTACAGTAATGTGGAATAGTTTTAGACGCAAAAAATGGTTTATGCTGAGTGCATAAAATATGAGCACCACCAACCTGTGTTTCTAACCATCGTTAATATTAACAATAGAAGACAAAGTAACAAAACATAATTTAAAGATAAAAGAACGATTATAATATTTGACGTAAAATATGTAGTACGTCACATTTACTAGAAAACTGATTTACCATACCTAAACAACTTTTATTTTAAATTATTTTTCATTTATGAATTTTAGTAGATACATATATGTATTTGTATATATATTTACATATACATAGTTCAATTCGGAATCTTAAAATCTCCAATATTCAGGACAAAAATGTCAGCTCTTAAATTTGTATATCAATGATTTACGAATTACGAGAGTAAAATGTCCGTTCTGGTATAAAGGATGGATTCCTAATATAAATTAGCTTTTCTAAAACCGTCATATATTCGCCATCCTTATAGCTAAAGTGGACTAAACTTTGTATTTTGTCCACTAACATTTAACCATACCCTAGCGGCTGTTTTCAAAATAATTCTTAAAAAGTGAACTTATGTCAGTTTAATTATGTTCAATCTCTTAAATGGTATAGGTAATTACAATATAATAAGGAAAAACGGAAAATATTGATGTCAGTCATCTGTTATATTATATACATTATGTATATGTTTATGTACTTTTTACTAATTTCCGTTGAAAATAGCCTACGGTTGTGTTGAAGAATGTTTTGGAGTTCCGGACCTATTATTTTGGAATTAATAAATAGATTAATAATAAAAACCTCATTCCTCATTTTTTTGTAGTCTTTATACAAAAATTTCTTTAAAATTAAAGTATCCATACAGCAGTATCCTAGTGTTTGGTAAATGGGGAGACAATAAAATCAAATTTTTCTATTTACTAAGCTACACAAAAAACGTTTAATAACTTCCTTCAAACATAAATTTTTAAAATTTGTCAAAAATTCAAATAATGATGTACTTAATCCAATTACACAAAATTGGCAGAACACCTGACCCTTCATGCCACTTCTGTCTCGAAGAAGACGAAACAGCGGAACACATACTCTGCGATTGTCTGGCCTTGGCCCATTAGAGGCTTCGCCACTTAGGAGGCTACATTCTGACTCCAAATGACATCCGACAGAACAGCTCCTCTCGGGTGCTACACTTCATTAACAACACCCCGCTAATAGAGGACATTTAAATATAAGTAGGGGGTAGGGGCATCTACAATAGATCTTTTAGGTCTCAGTGGTGAAGGGTCAACAGTCCTACAGCTCCCCCCCAACCTATACTAACCCAATTATAATTACACAATATTAGCACACACTATGTATTCCTATCAACGTGCAAACATACACTCATCTCAATCATAAATCATTACTAACACATCTCCTTCATTTCAACGGTTTTTCTTTTATGGTCTAGAACAGGCCTGGACAACCTGGGGCTCTTAGAACAATCCCATATATATTGACTGGATTTTTAGTTAAGTGAAAAATTTGGCGCTCTTACTAATTTAAAATTTTCATTTTGGTCTCCGGTAAAATTTGTGTTGCCCACGCCTCGTCTAGAACGTTCTTAATAACTTAGATGTTTCGTAAAATAATAAGTAAAACATCAAATTAATAGATTCGTGGACAGAGTTAAAAATCCGACTTCATATCAACATAAAGATAAACACCGCTAATGGTGATCCTTGCGTTGTTTACAATTAAAAATATGTCAGCTTTGTGATCTTTGTAATCTTTAACTAAGTGATGAATTTGCCGATTTCAAAATTTTTTTAATGTGAATATGTCTTAGACAGATAATTGAAATGTACATTTTGTATCAAAACTAATTTAAAAAGCGTTAAATAAATGATGGAGCTTTAGAGTGCTGACGATGATTTTATTTACATAATTTTTAAAGTATCAAATACAGATTTAGGTAATTTTAGATGCATCTTTTATTTATTCTGCATGAAATCCTTTTGATTAAATCCCTATTATACTTACATACATATATGTAATTATATTTTATAGGAAAACTGCGTAATATAACACATACAATTAAAAATATCTATAAGCCCCTTAAAATATATCCATTATGTACAAGTCAGAGGCTATAAACTATTCTTTAATTAATCGACCATCTCGAATTAATTACGGATTTTATGTTTTTGTAGCAGCAGCAACAGTACATTAACTTTCCCACATTATTCAATCAGACCCATATGTACAGTAACATACAATATACTATATCTACTACAATTCGTCTATGTATATGCCCATCACACATTACATTGTAATACCAGTCAGCGTTAGGAAGGACATAAAAATCCATTACACATTTATAAACCAAGAAAGGAAAAAAAAAAAAAAAAAAAAAAAAACTAGTTCCGGTAGAAAAACAAAATCCTTTTTTCCTACCTCATCATTTATTATTCTTATTATCTGTATAAGAATCCGTGCATTATATACTTTGGTTTGAATTAAAATCATCGTCCTTGCGATATGATCCGCGTGCATGTATAATTTAAGTGTAAAAAGGCGACCGTTGGTCAAGCGATGAATCAATTTAGACAAAACTGGACATGGCAAAGGAAGATAAAAATAGGAAGGGACTATTGCTTAACCGATATTTATTTTGTCGAGAATGTTCGTGAGAAAGAAATTCTTTTTAATCATAGAAAAGAAAGACCCTTCATCATGAAGCGTTAAAGTAACCCTTAATTGTTTGTTAATAAATATGGTGGAAGGAAAAAAAAAATTAGAAAGAAATTGCGTATGGTGTTGTATGGAAGCAGCACAGTTGCACAATAATATATTTGAAAAAGATAAAAATGTGAAGCCAGTAATCAATCATATAATTTTCAAGATCTTGTAACACACCCCGGCTCATTGGGCATCACAATACTTATATGTAATTAATTGAGAAAAAGAAATATTTTATTCTCTACGCTAAGTTCACTTTATTGCAATTAAATAATTTGTGAAGAAATGGGAAGAAAAAGGATCGGTGACACGTGTTTTTTTTCCTGGGTGAATGTACATAGGATGTGATTGTTCCAATTCTTCCTTCTTTGTGTTCCTTCTTCCCTTGTGTTGTATTTTTATTACTGTTGATACTTTTTTAATGTTTAAATTTGAATTTTGTTGAAGCCGCTTTAGCGATTGGAAGACACATCATGCCGCTTGGGCGGTTGGAATCACACTCTCATGTCCAAACATCTACTCTACTACTATATCTCCAGTTCAGCCAATGCGATATTTAATTCGACACAAATGGATGGGACATTGTGATGGGAAATAGATTTAAATATAACAATAATATAATAATTTATTAAAACCAGTAAAAAAGGAAAAATTGGCTACGCCTATTATAATATACCCGTATGCGTACTTGTTTATTATTTACCACTTTGTCCGTGTTACAATAAATATAATTGGGTAAATTGAATACAAATGATTAAAAACCTTACAAATGACATAAAATTGATTGCAGCGCCATAACGGTACTTCGTGGAACTTTTTAGTCTATGAATGAAATCTTCATTTTTTTATTCTCTATCATTTTCATCATATTCATTTTTTCCGTAATCTAAATACTTTTCGAGTAAATGATTAAAAACTCTAGAAATTCAATAAAATTGATTGCAGCGCCATAACGCTAGGTTGTACAACTTTTTCGTCTATGAAAGAAATCTTCATTTTTGTATTTTCTATAATTGTTATCATATTTATTTTTTCTACATTTCAACTATCTGTCGAGTAAATGAATGGTTTATATCAAAATTCGGTAAACACTGTAACACAGCCTCCCCTATTTTTGGTCCAATTTGCTCTAAAAACAATAAAGATCTTAATCTATGAATACATAATAAAGTGTCAAAATTTCAACTTTCTAGCTTCAGCCGTTTGGCTGGAATCTTGATCACGGACAGACGGACGGACATGCATAATTCGACTTAGAATTTCACGAGAAAGACAATGGTGTTGAAATTTTTCTTCTATGATGAATATTAAGGGGCATTAGAAACTCCGTATAAAAGTTATAATAACCTTGATTAATATCATACGGGTATAAAAACATAATAATTATGTGATGGCCATTGGGGGAAGTTACAATTTAGCAGAGAATTATGAAAAACGAGTTTGTTTTAAACTCAAAAATTACATAAGAAATAGGGGATTTTATTGTTCCCAAAAAAAAACCATTTTAAAAAAAATTGATGTTAGGGCCTTTTGTCCAAATAACCATCGATATATACTCGATTACCTACTCTCATAATGTTTAATTAAGTCTATGATTTTGTGTTGAGGCGTCCTGGGCCCCATGCGACAAGTCTGGCCTAAACAATAAATAGATCAGAGTGATACACTCTTAGAATCATGGAATATTCTACGAAAATTTAAATAAAATGTACTCGTAAGTATTAAATTACCTATTTGCTAATATTTTGTAGATATAAACGTAGAATAATGAAGAATTTTGGTGAACCGGCTAATCGGTTTTCCTAGAATATTTAAAACTAAATGAGAATTACGGGAAAAGGATCCCATCCCGCACATGCTATCACCATCCTATATTGGTAGGCATAATTTAAGATGCTAAAAATGAATTAAAATTTAATTAATTCCTCAACATTATTTATTCTCTGTATAATAATATACTGAGAACTGTTTCAAGTAAAGGATCCTTATTAATTTTAAGCAGTTCGATAAGTCTGCTCTATATCTATATATATATATATATATATGCCATATACTCAGTTTTAATTATTTAATTAATTAAAAAATTATTTCATAGATTAACATGCTTTAAAACATAATTGACTACAAATTAGACTTTGCCTCAAAGCAAAATCAAGAAAATCAAAAATTCCTTTTGGTAATATCATCTGTGTCTTTACTTTATAGCAAATAACACATCATCTACACATCCCTTAATAATTATTCATCAAGTTTATATGGAATATTTACCCATCATCATTATAATAATCATCATAATCATCCTCATCATCATCATCATCATCATCAGTCAGTTCATACCGATAACCATAGGTAGAATATAATATAAATGCTACCAAACATATATTATCTGTTGCTTTTGTCTGTTCATTTTTAATCTTGATTCCTGCTTTTTGCTTATAGATCTTGTATTTAACTATCCAGCTACATATGTTCGTACATACATATATACATTACAATACATACGAGTACATTGCTACATGTTTAATTCAGAAAATGTGCAAGGAGGAACTTGTGATATGAGCTAGGTAATACAACAAAAAAACCCTCAGGTAACTAACTAAATGCCATTAATCATTTTATTTAAAAAACGCAAGGTCACTGAGGGTCAGTGCTCGTTGACCAGTTCTTTCCTTATTCCATATTACACATATATATATGTATAGGGTAGACCTACCTATAAACTTCTGGCTTTTTTTTTTGTTGTTGTTCCTTTTTGGATACAAAACATTTCCAATTTTTCTCTATATCTCTTGCAGGATATACCAGAGTTTACGAAAGGTCTACTTTCAATTTAATTTTTTTTTTTTAAAAAAGGGTTTCAAATATAGCAAGTTGGGGTACATTAAATTCTTGTTCCGTGTTTAATGAGGTGATTTCCTAGATATTTTCTCATATATACATATAGGTAGTACATACGTACATAATACATACGTACATATATAAATAAACCAAGAATAATTTATATTTAAAAAAAAAGGAATTGTTTTCCTCTAGATTCTGGAATACTTGTTGATTTGAAGATGAGATGATAATTAATAATACTAACCTGTACTAGATGTGCAATAATTTCTATGGTATGGTGTTGTGTGAATTGGTGCTCCACTGAGAAGATTATGTAATAATGGTCGATGTGGTAATTGTTGTCCGTTTGATGATGGTTGTTCGGTTTTAATTTGGAGATTAACTCGCTGTTGGTGGGGTGGTGGACTCGGTGATTGTTTTATAATTGGTATTTCAGTATCCACTAAAAAGAAAAGAAAATCAAAAATTAATTAAAAATATTTTCAAAATTTGTTTTATAAATTTTTTTTTTTTTTTTGGAAGATTAAAAATGTTTTAAAAGTAAATTTAAAAAATATTTATCAACTAAAATTAAGGATTAGCAATTGTTTTCAAAAAATTGTGAAATATTTAATAAATAATTTTAATTTAAAACCAGAAAATATTGGCCTTCTTATAAATACTGAGTTATTACGGAGCAAACTTAAAATATTAAAGGAATTTTAATTTAATTTTTTTTATAGATATCAACAAAACGAGTTTGTCACACCAAAAAAAATGGCTTCCTACTTGTAAGAAACCAAATACTAACATATTCCCAGTACACTACCAAAAATTTTTGGAAAAAGTTAACTTCTTAATTTTTGGTTTATCCTTTCATGTTCAAAATGTATGGACCTTAAATGGTTAACTTTTTGTAAAAATTTTATTTGCCAAAAAATACTGGAAATTTAAAATAATATACATAGGTAAAAATACAAAGTTTCAAAACAATATCTTTAATATAATTTATTAGTTCAAAATTGTGTCACTTTTTATTGCTTTACCAAAATAACGTATGTTTTATTAAAAATAATCCCATGATGATAAGATCAATAATTCTCAAAGCTACGAAATGCCCAATTAAAACAAAAAATTAACCATGTCAATTATTTGTTTCACTTTAGAATGTGATTTTTAAAGCTATTTAGTAATAGATTTCTTTAGTTTCTGGTTTTAATGAGCCATATTATAGCTTTGAATTTTCCGCACCTATTTTTTTGGACAACTGGGTATCCTTAAATCCTTCAACTGTCCTTATTTCCCTTCCATATTTTCAGAAAATATTAGCGTTTGAAAATAATGAATATCTGCATTCATAGATTTCTCAGATATCAGTCCTAGCAACTATGAGAAATTATTGAATTCATACAAAATATGCCTTACACCTATTTTCATGCACAGCACTGTATGTATCATTAAATATAGGAACTAAAGTCTAAACTACATTAAAATTGCTCAATTTTCCTCTTGATTCCGTTCCGTTCCGTTCAAAATATTATAGTATAAGGATTAATTGTGGTATTGAGAATTTCTAATTTTTTCGAGTAGATAAATAGACCAAAATCTTGAAATTCAAAAATACATGTGAAATACGAATAAGTAATTACCATAATACAAAAAACAGTCAAAACAATAAGAAACAAAAAAACAAAACAATAATAATAAATATATTAAAGAAACAACAATTATAGTTAGGTTAGGTACAATGCACCGAACCTATAGCAGCAATTACTCAACACTACAAAATAAAATCGTTTAACTTTCAAAACAATATCAATCTGAAAATAAAAGATCCGCGTTTGCATACAAAATGAACTAAATAAATTCCAGTTTAATTACAATAATGGCCAATTTGACAATCACCTATAGGTATGGATGTCGATCGATTTGGAAAATTGACTCATTAAATTAAGAAATAATTATTCACTATAACGCTTGAATATATATTATGACATATAACATGATACACTAGACAATACAAATTATTATAAAATAAATTTATTTCTTTTGTTTTCGAATATGAATTGTGTTTTGTACAGTACACATTACGTACATACATACATTCATACATATACATATATACGTACATTATGTATATATGTATGTATGCATGTAGATAGATATCGAATAAAATGGCAAATGCAAAAATGAAAACGTCAAGTCAAGGTTTAATAAATAATTTTTGTATCCATAGGTAGGTTAATTTTGTTTTTTTTCTTTTTCTTTTTTTTATAATTTTGGTATTGTACATACACAAGGCACTCATATATGGGGTATTGCAACATTTTTCTGGGCGCGTCAAAATTTAGGACAAAAATTTTAAATAAATGAATTCGCAAATACTCATGTATGATGTATGAGTTTTATTAATAATATCGCGATAGTTATTTGTAACTTTTTTTTTTCTTGTGGGTTTTTCTTGCTTGTCTTTTTTTTCTCTGAGATTTGTTTTGTTTTTTTGTCAATTATTCATTTGGCGATAGGTATGGCGATATTAAACTGTTTCTTAAGCATATTGCGGCATCGCAAGTTGATCTTTGCTAAACGATAAATTTATTGCGTAATTATACTTGTTTATAAGTTTTCTTGGTAGACTTTTATGAAAAAATTGTGGAATTTATAAATTATATCAAATATTAAATAATTTTTTTGTTGTCATCTCTCCAAATTAAGCTGAATTGCGGTTATAAATACCACAATTGTGGCACCATACTATGCATTTAGTAATAAAATATACGTTTGTTGACTACAGCGTCACGGTGGTTATAAGTAGAAGTTTATAATGTTTTACAAAGTTACATAAATTAAATGAAACTATAACTTTTTCATAGGCTCAAATGTTGTAAAACTCACCAATCACCATTCACCATCACTTTTAGTACTAAAAAATAAGTTTTTTTACGACTGAGCCTTTATGACTATAACCGAAGTTTATAATCGTTTACAACATAATTGGAAATAAGCGAAGCTATTATTCTGCTAACATTAAAATGCTCTAAACCGCATCACTGTGGCACTACCATGTCAATATATATGTTTTTGACTATAGCGCCATAGTGACTACAAATAGAACTTTCAATGATTACTTTGTACAAACACTTATTTAAAAAAAATGCATTCTATAGATAGAAGTGGCGTTTCTTGAGAATTATTGATCCTATCATGAACTTACGTCAAAAAATTGGTCGTTCATCGAACATCTTAACCGTTTTTTGGTGCAGTTTTTTAAAAAGTGACACAATTTTAAACTTTATATTTCTACATTATTTTGAATTTACAGCATTTTTTGCCGAATAAAATTTTTTGGAAAAAGTTAACCCTTTAAGGTTCATAAATTTTGAACATTAAAACCAAAAAATTTCAAAAAGCTACTCATCTTTCTCAGAATTTAATTGTAAATACTTTTGTAAATTCAATTCATTTTTAGAAAATTTTAACCATTTAAGGGCCAAATAGTGTAAATAGTGAAGGGTTAACTTTTAAAAATATGTTAATGCACTAAAAATATAAAGAATATCTCTCTGAGCAAATTTAGTTGAATTTTAATTTTTTTTTTTGGTTAACCCTTTAATGTTCAAAATTAAAGGGTTTTTTTAAAAAAAAAAAATTTTTATTTAGTAATAAATGCTGGACATAAAATATTATAAACAACCAATGAGAAACCAATTTTCTTCCATCAAATATTCCCATAATGATGATCCATAATTCTCATCACTGATAGATGGGTAATAGAATTTAAAGAAAAAAATACTAAAAACAAATTGGTCATTGGTTTAGCGCCACTAAAAACATAATTTTATTTACTTAAGTTCCTAAAATATCAAATTTATTTCTTATAGACAGACATTGACTCAGCAACTATACCTATCATTAAAAGCTTAGTTATATAAAATAAAATTTGATATTTTTACATTAACAAAACAAAACAAAACAAAACAAAACAAAACAAAAAAAAATGTGATATACATTTCCAATATTCCAACATCAAAATAAACAATTATCGTTGCCAAAATAATGCAATAAAGTTATTAAATTACACATTTCACCTAAAGCATTTTGTTGATGTGAACTTTCTAGTAAATATATTGTGAATATACATTTATTTTGTAAAATTTACGTATTAGAGCTACCTATAGATAGTACATAAAGCAAATTACTTATGTAACAATAATAATAGTGTGAAAATAACCGATATACGTAGGTTATTATCAACAATTTATGTACATTATCAATTTTAGCAATTTGTATATTATCTTCGGGTTGAAATATGCAGATCGATAGATTTTTATTCATTTAAATTTAAATACTAATTTAAAAAATGTATTTTAATTTATTGCCATTTTGATCTCAGTTATTATTCCTAGAAAGGAACAATTTTGTAATTTAACCTTTTAAAATAAATGTTCATACAGAATAATCAACTCCGCTGTAACTACATAGTTAGTGTTTTAAATATTAAATTAAAATTAAAAATTAAAATTTTTACATTTTAGATTTAGGAGGTAATTTTTATGAAAGAAAATTCTTTTGTTGGCGATTTTTAAAAAAAGTCACACAAATTTTAACTTTCGATTTTTGATTTTGGAACTTTGTATTTCAAATTTCGAGCATTTTTTTCCAAATAAAAATTTTTGAAAAAAGTTAACCCTTTAAGGTCAATACATTTTAGATATTTGATTTTACACCCTTTTTTGATAAACCCTTTAATGATTAAAATTTACGGACCTTAAAAAGATGATCATCGTAAAATTAAAATATGTGTAGTGAAAAAAACACCATGTGGCTAAAAGTGATTAAGAGTGATTGACCAGTTTCACACATTTCGTTTTTCGTTTTCGTTAAACCGGCATTTAACGAAACGAATACCCCTTTTACACGATGGTGACAATGACAGTAGTGTAGTTAATTTTCTTTTACGTACGTGACGCTATGAATGTGTGAGAGAATTTACTCATTTTCTAACGAGAAGCAAGCAGAACGGAACTAATTTCAGTTTAATTGTATTGGTGTAACTACTACCAATTCATTTTGAATGCAAAGTTCTGTCAAAATAACTACCACTTTCCTTTTTCATCGTGCACCCTTTATCCGCAAAACCGGTTTAATGAAAACGAAAAACGAACCGTGTGAAACAGTCCATTGAGAGAGTTTCGTTGTTCAGACACTTTATTCACCTAGAAAAAGGACTTGAATAGGAAATGGGAGTAGAAGGTTCGGAATCCACTTAAAATAATTCATACATATATAAATAATGTACATATGTACGAGTATTTTAGGAATAAATCAACAAACTTGCAATGGAAGTATAATATGAAGAAGAAGGTATCCTATTCACTTGACGTTTTGGAACATCATGATAAATTGATAAATTTAAACAGATCGATCATAATTTATTAATTAATTTAATCACTAGATTCAAAATAATCAGTGATAGTATTATAACATCTAGTGGGTCCTTCCCGGGATTTCTCGGGAGCGATATCCCGGGAAATTTCTGGATTTTTATAATCCCGATTGTTTGGAATTGTGAATACCAAATGTTTCCATAGTGATTAGTGGAATCATATTTTAAAACATGAAAAAACGTTAAAGGCCCGATCATGCAG
>JANSTT010018055.1:0-14907 GCA_026745375.1 Platyura marginata | reverse complement strand
ATATATAGATATAGAACTCAAAGAAAATATATAGAAACCATAATATTATACTTAAGAAGTGTATTTTTTGCGACAGATTTTTCTCCATAAAAGGATAAAAGACGGATACATAAACAGAAGTAACTTTAGTTGTATAAAAAATCACAGAAGTGGTGAAGTTTTCGTTGGAGTTATATTTATGTATATTAGAATGAATGTAAAAATTGATTATTTTCTACTTCCTCTCCCTCTTTATGTATATTATATATCTGATATCATTATTCGTTATGTTCGATTTACATTTATATTTAAGGAAAATTGAAAAAAAAAAATACATCCTAAAATGAAGGTTCACTCTATATAATATTATAGTAGTCTAAATTCTAAATTATTACCTAATATGGAGAGCTTTCGTTACATTTAGTATTTTATGTACGTTTGATATCTACACAAGCTAGACAGTAAGCGCTAAATTTTGGAGACGGAAACACTTACAATATATTTTTTAGAAAAATTCAAAATCAATAATTTAAAGAGAATTTCAAGGAGATATGTTTTTTTGTGAATTTTTTTTCCTAAAGGAATTTTTGTGCTAAATTTTTGGTTTCATATTCGTATTAGAATTTTGCTTCTATAACAATTTCCTACTTCAAATCTGACTTTGATTATATAGAAACATGACTTTTATTATATAGAATTTGGAGTATTTTCTTCTACAAAAAAATGTACGCTTCGTGCCTGATAAATGTTTACTTCTTAATCAATTATGATATCCTTCAACGGTCGAGAGAGCTTTTTTTGTAAATGACATACATAAATATTTCATGTCAGTGCATGATTAGGTAACTATCGTTTTCTTCTACAAAAAAATGTACGCTTCGTGCCTGATAAGTGTTCACTTCTTAATCAATTATGATATTTAACCTATTAACTGTCAAGAGCTTTTTTCGTAATTACGTAAATATTTCATGTCAGTGCCTGATCAACTAACCATCTGACGCAATACGGTGCAAAATTTGATTTTTTATGCCATAGGTGGTACGAGGGCCTTTTGACCGTTAAGAGTTAATAAATATGATTAATTGGTTTAACATATTTAAGCTTCTGGAAAGAGAATAAGAGGAATCCTATCAATAAATATTAAAATTAAAATTTTCGCCATTTTGTCTCAAATAAAAACTGAAAAATTTTCAGTCGAAATTTAACAAAACTTTTAATTGCAAAAAAATTATATAATCAATTATTAGATATTAATAAGTACCTACTAACAAAGAGATTATTAAACGACAATAATTAATTATCATAAGAATAAGAATAAGAAATATAGATATATTATAGGATTTAAGTTTCAAGTAATATGTCAAACGTCAAATAAAGAGCTTTAAGTATAAATTAAGCATTGTTAGGTATGGTGCATCATCCAAGCAGTTAGTTGTGCTGCTAGAATTTCTTATTATTTACCTAATTGTGATTATAAAAATTATGAAGGGAATTATTATAAAATTCAACACTTCAGCACACAGTCAATCAATTTGTTCCAGCAATTTTTGCAATTACATTATATTATGCAATGTATAGAGGATAGGTAGGTATATCTAAATGTTCCGAACAGATATTAAACCATTTATCAATCAAATTTTAATTTATTTTTTTAAATTGTTCAAATCATCTAATTTTTTTCTCCATAAAATATTAAGAAATGATTTCACAACTCAATTTAAGTCTATTTTGCTTCTTCAAGCAAGAAATTTGTTAATCTAATTGAAGCTAAAAGTTTAGTGAAGCATTACATCACTTTATTTTTGGGAATATATATATATAGGGAACACAGCATGATCCCAACAAATGACTAATAAAAAATAAAAGTTTAGAAAAGTATGTAGGTATAATGAAATTTGTCCGTCTATTGTTTATTCATGCCTAACTTTATTACACATATTATTTCCGCTCTTTTTATGTTGTCATTTTGTTGTTAAGTATTTTTTCTTTCTTTTGCCTCCTTATAATTTCTTCATAATACAAGTTCTATATTGTGTTCATAAAACATCTAGCTTTTTAGAAGCTGATAAATTTATTATTAGCAGAGGTAGGTGTATCGGTACTACCTGCCTCTACCTACATTACATAGTCAACAAGAAGTTTTATTAAGAGCGGTGCTAAAACTCTTAAACAATTTCTATGTATAAAGCCAATAAGAACGAGTGGATAGAGATACATGGATTATGGATTACATACATAACTACACTACATAAGTACATATATATTCAACTCCTCTACATAAATGAGGGGCAGGTTCTCTTATGGTGCAAATGGCGCACTTTGCCCGAACGCCATTTTTACCGAAGATTCAAAAACAGTAAGCGGTCATGATCTATGTGACATCAATAGAAATATTGAAGTTGTTATTAGGACAACCCTTAAAATCTTTAAGGAAATTTTCAAATCTTCAAAAAAAATTCTTTCTTAAAATATAATCTTATGAAAAAATTAATTTTTATTTTTTATTATTATTTTTGTTTATTTATTTGTTATTTGTTTATTACGAATCAAAGATTTTTATATATTGATATAGTTAGTTGAAAATCATGACTTTTTATATTTAAGTCTATCTAAATAGTTTAAATATGAACGAAACATAGCCATGTAATATATCATTTTAAAGGTAATTTAATAACCTATAACTTAGTCATACATCTAATTCAGCTAAAAAAATTAGTTAAAGAGTTATAGGTCAAAAATTGAAAAGACTACCAAATTTTGACCTTCGAACGGATCGCAAGACCGACTATCAAATATAATTTTTTTTTTGCACAAAATTTTAAACCTAAAATTTTTTGGCAATAACACAAATTTTTTGCTACCAGGCCTTTGGCATAATCAAAGTTTTTAAAAAATGATCCACTCTATACTGCATATGGCATATCTATACGAATATTTATCTGTGGTGCAAAATTTTTCACATACATACAAACTGACCATATGTGATTGTATAAATATTAGTTTGCATTTATTATACTTCAATGCTAACAATAAAAAAAAAATTATTCATCAAATTTGTGGTCCTTTGGGTGACATATGCGTGTGTTAACATAATAGTTATTAGCACGATATCAAGACAGAACTAAAAGCTATAACTCCAATAAATTTATGTTTATTCCCATTAGAGCAATATTTTTATGATGATTTATCTTCGGTATTTCTCTCTCTAAAAATGTAAAAGTGTTTGTACAGTGTACAATACATATATACCTAATGTACATTACCTACATATGGCAAAACTTATATTATGTATGTATAGCAATCAATAATAAAAAGACCATTTTACGATAACAAAAGACGAATTTATGATATGAAAGTTTATATTCTGACAAACAATTTTTTTGTTCAATGAAAAAATTCCATCATAGAGAAAGTCCCTAAGGACACGATGATGGTTAAAATGACAATTTTTTTTTCAAAACTTGTTCATTTTACAAATTTTTTGAGTAGCCAAATTGAGAAGCAAAATACATACAATAGATTTGAAAAAATCCAGTGGCTAATAAAAAGAGGGATAAGTGGTTCTAAATACCAATTATGTGACCACATGTCAAACAAAAGTCTAAGAGCCTTTAGGAATTAAAAAAGTAACAATTACTTTGCACATGGTATTTTGTATGGAAATACAGTAGAATCTCAAACGTTCGAAAACCTCGAAAAGTCGTTCAATATATTATATTAAATTTCTTTGGTTTAACAAGGAGCAGGATTATTAATGTTGTCTTCATTTATTTGTAGTTCAATAGTTAGATGTGTGGTGATTTATCAATATTTTTGCGTAAAGTAATACATCCTCTATGTCTATAGTCTCGAAAACTCGAACAGGGTAGAAATATTCTGTTCGAGTTTTTAAGATTCTACTGTAATATAAAAATTATTTTTTCATTACTGACCAGCACTATTAAACAAAATGCCCCTCTATTGCACGCTTTTTTAATTTTTTTTTCCTATTAATTATCGTCGGTGTCAATGCATTAGTACATAACTACACTTTTGCTAATTTGACAGGAGAACGAAAAAACGAATAAAAAAAACTCGTCTCAATATATAATTTCGCAAAAATGAATGAACAACAAATGCAAATTTTTCTGACATTCAGTAAAGTTGTTTGAATTTTTTCGATATTTAAATTGTGGGTGACAGGAATACAAATACAAATACAGGTGACAGGAATACAAATAATAAAAAAACAAAAATTTTAATTTTTTTGTAGTTACGTAAAAATGTATTGACATTGACGTTATGTTTCCAATATATGTATGCATATTTACGTTTAAATATCGAATATCAAATTGATTGAGAGTTAGGAAAAAATTAAAATTAATTTCAGTTTCAAACTTATTCAAAGTTAACTTATTTTGTTTTTATAGTCACAAAAATATACAATGAACGAAAACAAATAAATAGTTGTAAAATCACCTCCTTGAGGGGTATTAACTATACAAGTATAGCGTTGAGCAAATCAACCTAAATATTTGTCAAGCGTAAAATCGTTTGTTACTTGAACTGAAAATATTATTTGGAACTAATTAATGATATTTGAGTGATATAAATGTACATAGGCTATACATATAGCTTACTAAATTGATTAAATACTAGCGGTAAATAAGATGGAGCCGTCCTTAAATTAAAGAACTTATTTTCAAAAAGCCTATGCTGTAAGAAATTAGAAGTCAATTAACGTTGTTTGTTGAAGGAGAATGTCATATAATTAAGGACATACTCGTATCTAAATTAATTGACAAAGAGATCTGATACAAGAAGAATTTAATTATGGTTGCTTACGTTAAGTTAATATTTTAACCATAATTAAATTCTTCTTATACTTATGTATAATTAAACAAAATTAAAAAAAAGTTATAAATTTCCTATCGTTATTCTTTATGTACAAATGTACTGTTCTGGCAGCACTATAAACATTGGCCATTTTGATTAATTTTGCTGATGATGACAGTCGATTTTTTTAATTATCCTAGTAATTAGATTATGATTAAACAAATATAAAGTTTACAGTACTGTACAGTACATGACAAAAAGGTCTCTAGACCTATTTATCTCTCTTACACCCAAAGGTAAGTCCTAAAGTATCGCAATTTCGAAAAAAAGTTCAACATTCGTACTAAAAATTTTTATTTTTAATTAATTTTTTCTCCTAATTGAGTTGAATTATGAAGAAAAAAAATGTTCAATTGATTAAGTTTTAGAGAAAATTGCCATTTTGACCTCTTGCATTAGATGCTGTGTGGTTTTTTCTCTCACCTGAAAAATTTGGCCCTTTTCTCAAATAACCATCGAAATACGTTTTATGGAGATACTTTTATTTACATAAGTCACTAGAAAAGTTTTCAAATTAATTCATAATTCTGTTGGTGTACGGCCGGTTTAAAATTTAAATTATTCGCATCCATAAAGCTTTTCAATATTTCTATTATTAGGTATTGTATGAATTAAAGCCACTTTACCGAATATTACATAAATTTATATAACAATTTGAATAAAACCATTATTAAATCTTTCCATTTTCATAACAACGTATAATAATTTTGCATCGGTTTTAATATCACTCGTCTCATCCTAATATAATAGAGAAAGATATAATCATTTTCGGGATATAATTCATTTTATTGCTTGAACCCTTTTCATTTTCAATTTCCTATTGCTGAAGTGGTTTGAACGGGCAGTCGGGTAGACGGAATGATATGGTTTCCCAGCTTGTTTGTAATTTTCGTTTAAAATAACATAACATGAAATAACATGACACTTTACTAAGATATTATATACACCCAAAAGTGTCAATACCACATTACAGGTTAATACAGCTTTTCGGCTGAAAATGTTTTGTGAAAAATAAATACAGTTGTGGTGAAAGTAGATAAGAAAATCATTTTTTGACTATTTTTTTATTATTTTTTAAAACTTTTCTGTATATGAAATGTCATCTAGTGCGGTAAGGGAAGTGTTGGTTATAAAGAAGGGAATTATTTTTCGCATAAAAATATTAATGAACAATTTACTATTGCTAACTTTTTATTCGATAAATTAGAAAATATTGCCCTATAAAAAATTTCCCTATTTCGATTCATTGTTGGTTTTAATGACAGCCGTATTAATTTATGTTTTAATTGCCCTAATAAAAAGGACAGTTAATAATAAGAATTTGGATAGGTAATAATAAATATCGGTTAATCAAAGTTTAGTTTTAGTTTTAGTACTTTTTTTATGGAATTCATTGAAATTATAAATAGGTCACTCGTAAATAAGGCCCGGATGTTTAAACGTTAAAAACAAAAAAATATTTATTTAAAAGTAGACACTAAGAATTTGAAAAAAGACCTCCAAAAACAACAAACAAAAATGAAAATAGACAAAACAAAAGAAAAAATTAACTAAGGTGGACTAGAAGGTTTCAAAAAAGATATGGTATTTTTGAAGCGAAACATCGTTTTTATGGTAACTTTTGGTAATTTTGGGTTTTCATAATAATGAATTTTAATAAGAAGTTAGTCGCAAATTTCCCATATATTTTTAATGACGAACTTTAAAAATAGAAATTAAACGGTTGCGGTTGAGTTGCGGTTGGGGTGCAGTTAGGTTGCGCTTGGAATACGGTTGGAGTGTGGTTAGGGTGTTGTTGGGTTGCGGTTGGGGTGCGGTTTGGTTGCGGTTGGGGTGCGATTTGGGTACGGTTGTGGTGCAGTTGGAATCCGGTTGGGTTACGGTTAGGGTGCGGTACTGTACTTCAACCTTCAACTCTACATATTTTTGTACCTAGAGGTAATATTGAAATAAAAAAGAACATAAATTTCCATTATTTTTTTTTTTCATATTCTATATCTCTTCTTAAATAAAGGTAATCTTTTAGATCCATCTCCTGGGATATGTTTTCCTAAATAAACAATGTAATGTATGAAATATTGCCTAAGAGGAATTTGTTGCATTAAAGCAGCAATTTTATGTATTGCATATTAAGAAAAACAAATAACCAGTCTTAGATATTCATATTATATCATTCACGTTTCCCTATGAATATGAGAATGAACCATATAATATATGTTTATGATGGTGTTTACTAGGTAGGTATATATTTTTATATAGTTTTAATATAACGTACATATATGTATTACATATAAAATAAAAGCTCTATAAAATCTTCATCTCAAATAAACCAAGGAAATAAAGTTTTATATCTCATACATTTTGTGTTTCTCTACGCTTAATTTTTTATTGTATATAATTTTTGTTTTTTCTATTCTGAACTGAATTAAAAAACCAAAAAGTAAATTTTTACGATTACAGGTACACCGCAGTAGTGCCCAATGAAAAATAAAAATATATCATGGGATTTATTCTTCCTCCACCAAAATTGCATAAGCAAATTTTATCTATTTTATGGATATCGATAATATTTAGTTTAACCATTGACGTCTACCACGAAATATTTCCACCTTATCCAACCTAACAAATACGAATTAAAGATACTGGAACGTAATTATCAGTTCGAACGGATTTTTTATTTCTGATATATGTATTTTCGAAAATGATCAAGAAGTTGATCGAAATTAAAATTTCCCGGCCAACTTTATACTTTATTTGCCCCTAAACCAGATCCGCTGGAGAATATTTCAAATTTTGCTTAAGAGACCGCTAAATGGGACTAATGGTCTATATTTTATAAAATATGGCTTCAAATAATGTATCTACTTTTAAAGCTGGAGGAGCTATTAATCTATCCTTATCAAAATGACATCTCTGGCCATAAAAATAGACTAACTACTATAAGGAAAAAGTTTATTTATTTATTCATAAAAAAACACTGTAATCAACCAATTTTCAATCCTTAACTCAGTGACGTAGCGTGAGTTTTATTTTTACTTACGTAAAGTCCCTCCTAATTTATAACTATAATCCCCTTATTGTTAAATTATTTTAAGATAAAAATAATTTTATATATACTCGTAGTATAATTTTATTTCCAATCTTTTTTGCCTTATATATTTTTTTCGATTTTCTAACAAAATATTGAGAAATCATCAATTAACGCAACTCAAAACTTAGTATTTTTGTTGCCCAATTTTTCTATGGATAATTAGGCTTGGTGATTTTCTCAACAATTTATTAAAAAACTGAAAAAAAATTTAAGACAAAAAAGATTGAAAATTAAATTTTACTTAAAATAAGATTATCATTATAAAAATATTTCAGTAATAAGGCGACTTAGATGGATTATAAAAAGAATACTCTATTCCATTGACAAAAATAAAGTCCACGCTACAGGCTTAACTAAATGTTATTTTTACAATCGCATTATATATAATTGCATCATATATACATTTTGGTTTCAAAAATAAACAAAACAACTTTCTTTTTAGAATCGAAATTCAAAAATATTTAGATCATTCTACTTTGGTAAAATTCGAATGCTTATTGGCTTGAGAGTTATTAATATAAAAAGGCCAATTTAATAAAACTTTAGCAACAACAACAACTTTATACATATCTAAAAAAAACAAAAACAAAAAAGAAGAAGTAAATTTATTGTAACTAAATAACTTATTCCACCTCATTGCCCTTGAAAGAATTTGTCTCCACACTCACTATGTATATATATTTCACATACATTCTGAACAGAAGTAGCTATACAAACATAAAATACCGCAAATGAAAACTAATAGTAAAGTTTTCCTCTGAATTACATAATATAAACCACATTGTACGCTAGCATGGTGTACATAGGTACATACTATATCTATAATATAGTAACGTCTGACGTATGAACAAATTATAATTTTCTTATGCTAATATCTAATAACAAGATACACAGAATAATAACAGCATTTTAGAGTAATTACTCTCAAATACATTTCTAAATTTCATGGTGAATTTCACTAATCCTAGTTCTAGTTATTATAAATTCTAATAGACTTACATAATGTACATATAATATCATGATATAAATTAAAGATACATAGCTTCTCAAAGAGCTATGTATGTATGTATATCTAAAATTATATAGAATTAATATAATGTACATTAAATGTGCAACAAGTCCCTATATTTTCGGTTCACCATTATATAAATATACATACGTACATATACTATGTATGTATACATGTACATAGTATATCCTTTGTAGAGCCAAGCTCTCATCATCAGCTTAATTTAACATTTATGATATCCATAACGAAATGGCACTTTTCTTCGACAAACCATAAATTTATTTAGATATTTTCCTTCAAAGATTTAGAGTCATTTCATTATTCATTACCGCATTTTGAAGTTGTTATTTTATTAGTATATAGGGCGTTTTAATGATGTCAAAATAAATATTAACATATTTTCAAATTTTGCCGATGTTTGCCAAAATTTGTAAATTGCTAACTTTCTTTATGATTTTTGACCTAAAAATGGTCCTATTTCATTTTTCAAGAAAACCATTTTTTATCCCATTTACAAGGTAGTGTGATCAAATTAAAAATTAAATTAAATTACAGGTAGTCCTCGACTTACGACCGTTTGCGCTTACGACCTTTTAATAAATTATTTTTTTATTTTTATTTTTAATAAATCCGAAAAAAGTAAGTAATGTATTTTTTGATTCTTCAATATTTTAATTGTAAATGGTGCTTATGGAGACCTGAATTTATTTAAATAAATGAAAATTAACTAATAAATATTGATAAATATTCCACTAGAGGACTAAACCATTAAGTAATAATTTTTGAAGAAAAAAAATTACAATAAAGTGCCCAAAATGGTCAATTCCCTGAAGACTTTACATTTTTTTGATTTAATGGTAGCTTTAGAAGGGCCGTGAGGGTGTGTTAGGGGCGTCAAGCCCATATGTCGGTATGATACATGAAATTCTTCGTTGGATAGTCTTCTATAAGTCCTATAAGTTTCTTGCATTAGCAAGAATTTCCCTAATCCTGAATAATTATTCAAAAAATCCCAAAAAGTGATTTTTCCCCATACAATTTACATGGGAAACTTAAGGTCTCTATAGGCACTATTTGAAATCAAAATTTTGAAAACCCAAAAATATCTTAAATCGAGGACTACCTATATACATATGTATTATCATTTTTTTTAAATAGCGTATTTTAACCATCTTAAAATGAAAAAAAAAAACTTAGCATAGCATCCTAAAGTAAAATCACGTTTCCGATAAAAATTGATCCTTAGACATTTCAATCAATAACTCTGTGTAGTCAAAATTAATTTATTTAAACAGTCGGGCAAAATCTGTACAATACCATTTTTTAGCATATATTTCATACAAAGCAGAGGTAACATTTAAGCTATAAATTATTATTCGTGATTTGGTGTCAAATTCAAAATATTTATTTATTTCTATTTTGTTGACCATTTATTTAATTAAATCCAAAGTTGGTACATAGGTTGATGAATATTTATACATATACCTACTATTTATATTTGATTTTCTTTCTTCAATAGATAATGTTTCAAAAGATTTCCAAAACAACGTAGAAGATCATCGGTTTTCTGTTTGCCCAAGCAATTTCATTAAATCTATTCATGTTTTCACCCAAACAACGTCCATATTAAATATACGTAATTGGTTTATTTGTTAGACCCAACTATTTTACTGAAAGAGAACATCATATCGAAATCGTTTCTCATTTCCATAAATATTAAAATATTCCAAAATTCCAATTATTCACAATTTTTTTTCGTTTCATATTTAAACCAAACAACGAATTTATTTTATTAATACATAAATATCTTGGTTAACATTGACATCAACATTATTGTGTCATAATCATAAAAAAAAAGTTAAAGCAAATAAATCCTATTTCAGCTCAGCCAAGCACGAATTTTCTTCGTTCCACAATTACTTTGTAATGTACATATATATATTACGTACAAATGTACAACTAAGTACATATATAGCAAATACATACACTCTATACACTCAATAAATCCTGCAAATTAATAACAATTTTAAATTTGATGTTGATCCTTAATCAATTATTTTACACTTTATGGATATACGAACATACATACATACATATCTACATACATATATATAAATATTAGGTATACCGTAAGGATAATTCAGTCACTGGCTCATAATCTACAATCAAAAGAAAATTGTAGAACACCAACATCAAAAATACTGAGCCACCAGATGATTTTTTATTCATGTTGCTAACATTAACAATATACGTACTCGTACATGTTCAATTTATATTAGGGTGGATCGTTCTTATATGAAAAAAATTAAACTTGTGTTTTTAATGACGCTAATAATAAGTGCGGAAAAGTCCGAATTAATATTTATAAATAAAAACGAATAAGACTAAGGCCAAGAGCCCCAAAATTTTCAAAAATTAATAAAACTAAGCTAAAGGGAGCTGAACCTCCATAGCATACTGGAGTTCGTAAGAACAACAGGCTGGTTGAATCCATAAATGTTTGTCTGACAACCTCCTCTCCCAACCCTTAAATCAAAACCCGCCGTTTCTTTAAAGATGGACACAATGGCCCATTAGACGGCCTAAGTGTTGTTGCCTTTAGGCACCCTCCATTAAAAAAAAACGCTATAGAGAAGAAAAGTTGCAAAATAATATTTAGAAAAAAAAACAATGAAAACTTTCTTCAAATTGTTCCATTTAGAAAGAGAGCCTCACTATAGCGATATCGATTTCAATGAAAGTGCATTTCGATCCGCCCTAATGTACATGTACCTAAAATAGCTTGCCTACCTATACTTGCTTTGTATTAATTGATAATTAAACTTACCAAAAAACTTTTTTAATATCAGTTATTTGACATTAAATGACTTTTTGAATTAAACAAATTGAAATTCAAATTAAATTTACAAATAAAAAATAAAACAAAAAAAATCATTTGACTGTTAAATTTTAAATCAATACTTATATTTGGTTTCCCTTTTGTTTGAACAAATTGGTAAGTCCTTCAATATTCAATTGGCAAAAAAATATTTTCAAAGTTATATAATTTAAAAATATAACAATATACCTACTTAGGCATAATATGTAGGGGAGAACGGGGTAAGATGGCTGTGTTAAGCTCCATCGATAAGTTATTCAATCATTTTATCATATATTTTTAAAAAAATTGTAATTTTGAAATATTTATTTATTTTGTTAAATTTTGTGGAAAAAAAATCGTGTGTAACAATTAACTCCATTTAATATTAAGGAAATTAGAAAAGACTACAAATAAATATCTTAACCCTCCGTAATATGACGAACGAGGTAGTTTTTGAGGAATAAAATTTGTAACTTTGTTAATAGTTGAGACATTTTGACAAGTGATAGCTTCTTAGAAAGGTATAATTCAATAGATTTATCGGGTATTAGATAGGGTGCCACTAAAGTTACTAAAAAATTGTTCATGTATTAAGTCATATTTCGTTGGAATCCAAACAAATAGGCTATAGGGAGACCTGTAAATATAACACAATTAATTACAGGCGGCCAATTTTGTACATTTTTAGAAATTCAATTATTTCTTTAAAGATTTTTTGTCGAAGCCATTATGCATCTTGACAAATTTCTGACTATCATGGAAAAGAATGTGATTCCAATGAAGAACATTATTATCTCAAGTACGTAGACAGGCACGATTAAGAAAGACACAGATAGGCTTCAAACACACAAATAGGCTTCAAATTCTTGGAATTGAGAACATAACAACAAGAACAATAAGAATGAAACGTGTTCCATATTGTGCACAACATTATTGCGAAACTATTCTAACGTCCATATTCTATGTTATTTATTCTATCGTTTTGTTGGCGACATTTTATGGAATTACTTTTTTTCAAGGCGACAATCGCAGGAAATACTGAAAAAAATATTTCTCTTTTTTATATCTGACATGTTGTCTAATGCTCTAATGTATGACAGTTTTTTTATGGACATCAAATAAACATAATCTTAATCGTGTCATAATAGATCGATTAGTTATTACATACTCGTACATATTTACATAATAGAAAACACATAATTAAAAATTCATTAACACAGATTATGATAAGGAAATGACCACTGCCTATTTGTTTTGTGAATTAACTATTCCGTGTGTTGGGGATAATTACTTTTATATTTAATTACATAAAACTAGAGTTTTTAATATTCAGTTCTATGGGCTCGTTAGTTGATTTAATTTATTAACGTCATTAATTTAGTGTATTAGTTGTTGGGCTTGGTGTTTTTTTATGGTTTGTTTAATTTATTTTAATATCATTAAAAAAAAATTATTTCATAACATAAAGAGTTAAATTAATAATGAGGTAGACCAGGTGAATTTAATGACCTCCGAAAATTTTCAGTAAAAGCGATCGATTTTAAACTTTAATAGATAAAATACAAGAACAACAACGTACTTGATATATTTGATGCTAAATTTGGTTTTAAATCTTTTTTGACTTAGACAATTTTTTCGATTTTCCTACAAAATTTTGAGAAAATCATCAAAATATCTAATTCAAAATTGAGAATTTGGTTCTAAGAATATTTCTTGAAAAAATAGGTCAAATTGAATGTCCAGTTTTGAGTTGGATATTTTGGTGATTTTCTCAAAATTTTGCTAGAAAATCGAAAAAATTGTATTATGCAAAAAAGGTCGAAAAAAAAATTTTATATAAAATATGGCATTATGTTCTAATTTAATTATTCATTTAGTCCATAAGTTAAAATTTTGAAAAAATCATTTGCATATAAAAATTAAAATCTATCTATTGCTGAATCAATCATCTAGCAACTATTATTTGTCTAGAAAATAAAAATTATCTTAGGTTCCACAAATATCTAATCTGAATTTATTAAAAATTTGAAATAATAATTTATAAAAAATACTTAAAATATAAAAATGCCCCCAACATTGATATTTAAAGCGAAGCCATCAATGATTTTATGCATTGTTATGATAACAATAGAAATGTTTTAAAATAAGTTTTAATAAATTCTCATTTTCAACTCTTAGATTGCAAATATTTTTTATTTGTTACATTCTCCCATAAAATAGAACTTTAGCCAATTCAAAAGTTTCTTATATTGTATCTCTCCCACCCTACATGTTTCTACATAAAATGATGATTCTGAATTGAATGATAATAAAATGGAAAACAACATCCATACTTATAGATGCTTACCTATATACTTGTGGATTGCAGTCAACTTTTTAAAATATTCAATAAAAAAAAAAAAATGCTGAAATAAAATTTAACTTGTCCCTCGTCTTCCTTCCATTTCCCTTCTTCTATTCAATAATCGGATTTTGATGTTTGAAAAAGAAAAAATAACATATTTTAAGATGCTCGACTACATATATGGCATAGATATGGTATAGGAAATATCAATCTTGCCCCTTTGAATATAAATAAATATTGACCTCATTCTACTATGGCCAATACGGCTCATAGACATATATCGACGGTCCCAAGCAATACTATCGTAAGTCGATACATTCAACATTTCTGAAGATTTCGGTAACTTTTTTACAACATCAATGCATTCCATTTTTTCGACAATTTAAATTTAAATATAGGATCCTCATAGTTATTTTTTTTATTATACGACCCTTATTAGAATATGCATACAAATTGGAGTCATTTTTGAAGATAGATACATTTTTCAGCTACTTGTCTATAATTGGGGGTTTGCCGAAAGAAAAAAAAATATCCTAAAAGTCGAGATGCGAAGCATTTTCTCTCTAACAGTAATTAGTTGATATTAAAAAAAATTTTAATTTTTTTATTTTAAATGAGATATAAGTCGAGTTTAGGGAGCATCCTCTATATGTCAAAAATTGACTATATGATTGTGGCGGCAGGATTTTATTCATTTAAAAAATAATAAAATTTCTAAAATATAATAAGGTATATTATCGCTACAGGAA
>JANSTT010018054.1:0-14911 GCA_026745375.1 Platyura marginata | reverse complement strand
TACATTATATACAATACATAAATAATAAAGTCTTAAGGGCTCACCTCCTTTTTTACTTACGAGACGCCACTGAAATTCATATACCATATGTGGTATGTTTCGAAAGGGTTGATTTCCTAGCTCTTTTTATTTTTTAAATCCTTTATATTAACTTCACTTTTGTGTGTTTGTTTGTGGGCAAATTTTGCAACGGCTTATTAACCCAATTCCCATCATCCAATCAAGATAAAACTTGGCAAATAGAATCATTGCCGGTGACATTGCATTCTATCAAATTTTGGACACCCCCACTCAAAAATCAACAAAGGACTAAATTACCCACTTCCTATCATCCAATTAAGATGAAACTTGGAATATAGACTTATTGCTGTGACAATGCATTCTATCCAATTTTGGGCACCCCTACCATCTCCCCCACCTTAAAATCAACAAACAATTTTCTTGCTTCTAAATTGAAATAAAAGACGCTATCAGGTAAAATCATCATTTACAACTTTGTCTACTAAATCAATAGCAATCCAATATAATGTTTATTGTTTACTGTTCATGTAATGTTTATGTACAAAAATTTACCAAAATAAATACTGATCTTGTATCGCTTTTACGACGACGACATATAAATATAAACTCAATATGCATAGTCGTGTGAGCTTGCTAGCATTTATGTGTCTAGAAGGAGAGAACGCTTATATTTAACAGATCATAGCTAATGACTCAACTTTATAATCTATACATTTTGCATGCGACTTTAACTTTAAACGAGTATGATACACTCAAGATGTCAAAGGTTTTTTAAAATCTCAATAGACTTTGATACCGTATTGTAAATATTACTGATATACAAATTTATTTTAATAACATTTTTTTTTTATTCTGGTAAAGTATTGATTACTTTCAATCGCTATAAACGTTCACAAGTTATTTATTAGTAATGAGAATTACTAGAAAAATAAGATAATAATATTGTCATTGTTTTTTAAACTATTAAATTGAACAATTTAATATAGCCTTCCTACTTTGGACCGATTGAGTAAATCTTAAATTCTAATCTGTAATGAGGGAGTTTAGATTAAAAACAACGTCAATGTCAGCGCACATCGCATTTATCCCAGCTAACCCAGCGAACCTTAAAGGCCGGTGGGTTGCTGACATTGATGAAGAACAAAAGTGCAATGTGCAAAAGAATAACAAAAATCGTCTGGAATCACATCATTCCGTCAATCTCATCCTAGCCACTCATAATGAGTAACCAAACACCAGAATAAAAACCAGTACAGAAGGAAAAATTGGCTACGCCGATTAAAATATACCCGTATGAGTACTTGTTTATTATTTACAACTTTGTACGTATCTATTTTGTCTGTACAATAAACATAATTGGGTAAATTATTCAATTGAAATGAAAACAAATGAATAAAAACCCTAGAAATGACATAAAATTTATTGCAGCACCATAACGGTATTTCGTGGAACTTTTTAGTCTATGAATGAAATCTTCATTTTTGTATTCTCTATAATTGTTGTGATATTCATTTTTTCTACATTCCGACAACCTTTCGAGTAAATGAATGATTTATATCAAAAATAGGTGAGCACTGTACCACAGCCTCCCCTATTTTTTGTCCGATTTGCTCCAAAAACAATAGAGATCTTACCCTAGGACTACATAATAAACTATCCAAGTTTCAGCTTTCTAGCTTCAGCCGTTTGGCCAGAATATTGTCACGGACAGACGAACGGACGGACATGCATATTTCGACTTAGAATTTCACGAAAAAGGCATTAGTGTTGACATTTTTTTTTCTACGATGAGTATTAAGGGACGTTACAAACTCCGTACCAAAGTTATATTACCCTTGATTAACATCATACGGGTATAAAAATAAAAAAACAGAATTTTGGCAACAATAATAATCAAAAAGCATTGCTAGTAACAAATAGCAGGGGAGATAAAAAAAGTTTATAGTTTATTATTATTTTTTTTTCTCTGAACAAATTCAAAAGTGGCCGTCACAAATCAATGCTATTAATTGATGATACTCTTATTTATACCGACCAAAATTTAGCTAAAAATGTTAATCAATTTAATTTCAATTTTCAACTGTAGTTAGATCATTTAAATTAATTCAATTTTTCTTTCTATTTTTAGTTAATCCTGTCACAAAAACAGTATCATCAACAAGTACACTTGGACAGCTGGGAACACTACCCGAAGGTTGGGAACAAGCAATAACCAGTGCCGGTGAAACATACTTTATTAACCACATTAACCGTACCACTTCTTGGTTTGACCCAAGAATACGTACGTATAAACCTCATTTGTTAATCTCTTTGCTTAACCTGTTGTTGAGAGAAGCTCAATGTTTTTTTTTTTAATTTTCATATTAATTCGTTTGACTTTATAGAATTATTTATTGCCGTAGCTTAATACACATAGAACATACATGTATAGTTGAATACTATCACAGGCTTATTTAAGAAGAAAGTTGAAAAAACTTCCTGTGCATAAATAATAGCGAAAAATCCTCTCTTCTTTTTTAATTTTCATTTTTCATTTGCTTTTTTTAATTTCTCATTAAAATAGCTACTCTACATAAATTTATTTGTACTGAAAGTTGATTTTATTTTTTGCTATAGCCGAACAATTTCAAAGAGCAAACCCACTAAGTGCACCTAGAATCGAAATGAATGTTGGTGTCGGAAGTACATCATACATTAACATACATAAATTAAAAAGAGAAGTTGATTCTCTGAAACAAAGACAACAAGAAATTCATTCATTTAATCAAGTAAGTAAATATTATTGACAACATAAGTAGCTAATAGACTAGAATAGACTATCTAGAATTGTATTAATAAATTTTTTAGGACTTACTAGCACGACAAAATCAACAATCAATAGGCCACCAAATGGATCCGTTTCTGTCGGGCGTTACAGATCACACAAGACAAGAATCTGGAGATAGTGGACTGAGTTTATCGTCTAATAATTATTCAATGCCCCATACGCCAGACTTTTTGCCTAACATAGATGATAGTATGGACTGTATAAGTGGTAAATATTCTCTTATGAAAAATTATATATTATAAATAATATATTTAAAAAAAACTCTTCTTATAGAAAGTGGAACAATGGAATCGATGAGTGGTAACCTTGAAAATACAGACGACCTAGTTCCCTCTTTACATCAGGTACAGTCTACTAAATTTTCTTTTGTTTTCCATACTAAATGTTGCTCCTTTTTTATAGAGTTCTAGAATCCTTCACTTTTCAGTTTAATTATGTTTCTAATTAAAATAAATAGTTTTTTATCGATCTGTAGTTTTATTATTCAATACGTTGAATTTGAAGTAGGTATTATTCATGAGCGTTATTTAGGGGGGGAGGGTTTAGAGGGGACAAAAGCATTTGAACAAAAAATAATTAACCTACAGTAAAAATATACCGGCTAAAAATATTTTCGTTTGCTCGTACAGTTTTTATTTAAGTTTAAATTTTGCTTCCACTATTGGTATATGAAATATAAAGTGGAAGCTTTGGTTTCATGTAGAAATTTTTAAAATTTCAACTGTCAAATTTCAGCTGAATTTAAATCGTGTTCAATTAATTCCACTAATTCTCTAATGCAGCCCATGAAAAGATAATACAGGTTATAGAAAAATAAATAAATATTTGTATTTTATATTTAGGTATAGTTAACCATAGAGCTTCGTATAAAATACGTATTCTATTTTAAAGAATATTTTAAGTATAAAAAAAATCAATATTTGGCAATATCAAGACCGCGTTATATGAAACTGTAACTGTACGGTACATGGGGCGTCCGCAATTTTAAAACCGCATTGTAGCAAAAACGCGTTATAGAAGTACCGCGTTATATAAGTGTTGCCTGTAACTTTTTTTTTGTCCGTTCTCAGAAATCCATGCAGTGAAAATGATAATTCCATTATTTGCACTCCAAAAGGCGTAATTATCACGTTTACATGAAATTATCATATAAATGCGAGACAGGGTTTTTTCGACTCCTCGACTCGATTCTACTTTTCTTACTGGGTTGAGTTGAAATGGTGTCATATAAAAACCCGATTGAATTTCAACCTTGTTTCAACTCGATCCTAACTGTATTTTTCAACTCTGCACGTAAGCGTGGTTATAATTGTTGGTCAAAATAGTCTTTCAAATTTTAATTTTGTAGCAAGAGGTACAGTGCATCTGTTAGAAGCTTCGTCGCAAACTTGGTTACTTTTATTTCTAGACAAATTGTTAAAGCAAGTAATGGAATGGAACGAAAAAAAACCACATTTTGTGTTTTGAAAAATATTGCCCCCCCTCCTCTAAGTTTTTCCTTAAATGACGCCCCCGGTATCATCATCAGATTTATAAATTGGCGAAAACTCTCATAAGTCTACTTCTAGTGCTCCTGTACATTTCATTTAGTAGGTATTGTACTACGGAATATCATTGTATATTTCAATAGAGGACGAAATTTTTTCATCCATTTTAATTTATTTTAAAATATTTCATGAATAGGATGATGCTACTTTGGATAACGTCATTTGTTGTATACCACATATATTTATTCTCCTGGGGACAGTCAATTAAGGGAATAAATTATTTGTTATGTTATGATTCGGTTTTCATTTACTCTTCACTCACTCTTTTCCGTTTTGTTTAAATTTCTCTTCGGACTATTAAATTATTACTTGAAGATTAATATTTATAAACCTCAGCTTTACAAAAACCTTTGTTTCAGCTTAGCGAAGGCTTCAGTAATGATTTACTAGACGACGTTCACAATCTCATAGACACAGCCGCAGCTACAAAACCATTAACGTGGTTATAAAAAATATATAAACATAGGTACATATATGCTGATGCAATAATAATAACAACAAGAGCAAATTATTTGTAAAATTGATAAATAATTCTTTTTTTTTAATTAAATGGACACGTTTTAAGTGCCTTGAACTAAAGGAAACAAAGTGCCTTTTTATATATGAATGTGTTACATATCAATGAGAAAACTATATTAATATAGTGACTAGTTAATATAAAACTAAAGCAAATAAAAAAAAAATAAATGGCAATTATAATTAGACATTTAGAATGATGTCTTAAAATGAATTTTAGCTATATTTTATGGTTTAGAATCGCAACATATGTACATTATATTGTATGTAATATCTAAGAATATTTTAGAAGATTTAAAATTACTTATTTGTCAGTTTGTTGTGGGCCTTTTTTTAAAAATTACAAATTCTATATACTTAAAAACTCAGAAATTCTGGTTTTTTTTTTAAATATTAAAAAAATTAAATTTAGAAAAAAAATGATTGTACCTAAATAATGTTGTTCGAAAAATATTACTTAAATGAAAATAACAATCTGACAAATTTTAGCAACTACCTACATAAATGGCAAAAAGAAATTTAAAAATAAAAAAAGTGCCTTTTTTATTGGGCGGCGTTTCTATCATCCAAGTTCACCGCGTTCAAGGTTCACAACGTCTAATGCTCAAAACGTTCAAAACTCACAACATCGAATGTTTTTAATATCTAATACTCACAACGTTCAAAATGTATTCGTATTTGTACAATATCTATCAATAGGAGCTTAAGAACTTTTTTTAATAAAACACAAACGGCATTAAATAGAGATTTTTTTAAAAATTTAAAAGCCCCTATTCCATGACATTATGTTCGGAATATGATAATGTTCAAATGGCCGCCAAACGACTAAATCGGACTGAATTTCACGAATGACATGTTCAATGTTCACTTTTAAGTCGGCAATATTTTGTAAGTTTTATTGTAAACTAATGACTTCATATAACCCTAAAGAAAATAATCTAGGGGAGTCCATTTACATGAATGAAGGTGCATTTCTCGAAATAATCGCATCTCCAAATCTTTCTTCCAATATATCGATTGTGACATTAGCTGTATGGCAGGTGGCACCATCCTGCTGAAACCACATTCCATTTAGGCCCATATCATCCAATTGCGGTCATACAAAGTCGGTTAGCATCGCTCTATAAAGCTCATCATTAACTGTAACAGCATCTCTTTCCTCATTTTGAAAAAAATAAGGTCCGATGATGCCCCCAGACCTTAACCCGCATACAAAGGTCTTTCGTGAATTCCTTGCAGATTGAAGTCACACCGGAAGCGATTATTTTATTTATTAATTATTATTATGTTTGTATTTGGTTTTTTGGAAAACGCTTGATTTTTTTTTGTAATGGATGAAAATACAAAAATATGTACATTTGAAATTCGAAATTTTATTTGTTCTTGTTATGTCACTAATAACTAGCAAACATTTTTCTATATGAATTAAAATTTTTCAAGTTTTTATTAATATTATCAGAACCAATTCAAACTCCCAGTTCAATAACGGGCTATCTCAAAAAAGGTCATTTTGAGATAATTGACCTTGAGGTTTTTTCTTAATTTTTGCTAAACAATTTCTGAGCATGTCTCGTTATAACATTGAAATAAATAATAATAATTAAAATATTACGAAAAATTAAAATTACAAAATCAAATATTTCCTTTTACGCGACTTTTCTAAACATCAAAACCAATGTTATATACGTAATTTTTTTACGCGATTTTTTAATTTTTTGGTTGATCGATAATCGGTTAAAAAAAGGTTCTAATCAGGAGTATACAGTATAACATTCATATGTAGGTATATCCTAACTAAATTATACATCAAAATGAATTAAATAAACATCAGAATAAAAAGACTATAATTCCGTTATATAGAAAATAAAGATAAAAATAAATACATTTTGGACGTTGTGACTTGTGAGCATTGGATGTTAAAAACATTAGACGTTAAATACATTAGACGTTAAGAGGATTAGACGTAGTGAACTTGGACGTTGAAATCCGCCGCCCTTTTATTGTATTTATACAAAGATAATACTTTTATATTCATAAGTATAAATAAACATTTAAGTAAAATTTTATCATTAATTATTGCAATTATTTCTTATATATTATCTTTTTTAAATATAGACAGCTTATAGATAAACATATATACATATACATACATATATGAAATAAATATTTTACTAATTTTAATATTAAAGTAATCATAAACTTATATTACATTATGTATTGTTAATATAAAATTTTTACTTTATTTTTATCTGTTCTCTTAATAGTTCTATTTTTAATTCAGAATCTAGTTTTTCCCGTTGATAGAAATATAATTTTCATACTTGATCATTTAAATATTTAAATTTTCGACTTACCATGAAATATACAAACTATAAACGACATATTTCAACCAAAGCTTTTTCTTTTTAGGCTATTTCAATGTTAATTCTCTACTAACTATTTTATTCAAAATTCTATACTATTTATCGTGTGCTGTGTGAACTAGTAACTGAAATTGAAAGTCAAGAAACTAGTAACAAATATCAATTGTTCTAAAATAAAGATTTCTTAAAAATACCTTTACTATAAAAAAAAAAAAAATTAAATAATGTTCAAAATATGCCCAAAATAGAATTTAAAAAATTACTTTTTAAATTAGTTATATCGTAACAAAATTATTTAGCAAATAGGAATAAAAATCGGAAAACTAAGTACAATATAAATAAATAAAACTGTAATTATACATTACAATAAAATAATTATCATCATTAATTAAACATAAATAGGGGTACTAACAATAAGATGCGATACTGACTATAATAAGTGAAGATGACGAGAGATTGAAATATTAGTAGATTAAAATTCATAAAATGGACATTATGTTTATCTAACGTGAGGATAGAAAGTTCAATAAACAGTTAATTGTCTCTATTATGCAACTATTGGTGTATAGTGTGCACAGCTTTTTTGCCAAGGCTGTTCTGAAATGAACTTATATAATACTTTCTTATATAGTCTTATATTAGGTATGCAATAACATGTCGCTGCCATCGTTTATATTAATCACACAAATAAAAGTATTTCTAGAGGGCCTAATTTTTTCATCTTAAAATTATCTTGTAGAATACCCACTTTTTTAATTGTTTTGATATTTTATTACAAAACCGAAAAATATTATTAGGCTAAGATTGGAAAAGAAATTAACTTTACTAAAATATTTGGACAACTAACGGAGCTTAGGCAAAAATAAAACTCATTCTACGTCACTGATACAGATACAAATTATGTGCTTGTTTTAACGTAGAACTCGTTGCCAATTTTTATGAATTGATGATGTAGATTATTTTTATTTATTTATAATTAAATTCAATTTTGTTGTACGCCAATGATTGCACACCATATTACAGATGAAAGAAGAGATTATTCTAAATATATAATAAAAATAAAGAAAGTAGATTTCAAGCACCCTTTTAGACTATATCAGTAAAACAATAAAACTCATGATGTACAGTATAAGTATGTACACAAAATGCACTGCGTCTGATTAAAACCAATTTAATAGAGCCGGTGACTATTACAAGTTCAAAATATTTAACAAAATGAAGCATTTAAAAGTCAAATCCGACTACGTTCGATACTTAAAATTTAATTAGCTTTTTTCTATATTTTAATGTTTAAAACCAAGTTAAATAATGACGAGTTTTTATTTTCAGTTTTAATTTAATTTGTAGTCAAAAATTTCGGTTATTAAATATAAAAATATTTAAAAAAAAATGTATTTAATATTTTAAATTGGCTACATTAAGCTTAATTATCATTTTATACCCGTATGATGTTATTAAAAGGATATTATAACTTTGAAACGGAGTTTATCGTGAAATTTAAAGTCAAAATATGCATGTACATCCGATGAATATTAAGGGGCGATACAAACTCCGTTGATTAAGAACATAAAAGTTTAAATAAAGATACAGATAAAGTCGTAGATAATAAATAAGTACATACTCATACGGGTATATTATAATCGGCGTAGCCAATTATTTCTTCTTTATAAATTTTGTACTGATTCTACTTTAACCTTTATCCGTCCCTCAATATTATCAACACTAAAGTTCCTCGGATCAAAAAAGACCCATATTGATTTATGCATCAAAAAACAATCCATTTGGGCTAATATAATTGTGTGTCATCTTAGACCCAAGGAATCTTAGTGTTACTATAATTTTATAGCAGTTTAACGGTTATTCAAACATTTTTGAATTTTTGAATAATATATATTCAGAACATCTAAAACAAAATCACAAAGTAACAGTTTGAAAATATGTATAACTATAAAGATATTTGAAAATGCATATTACTTTGGGTCGAAATAGACCCGAGGGACCGATGATGGTTAAAAGAATGTCATAAATGGCCTACCTATTTTCTAAATAATTTTTTATTTCACGTTTGTATTGTTTATTTTGAATAATTATTATTTTATTCTTTGTTTATTAGTTTCTTGACTTTTAATATTATTAAAAAAACATTAATCAAAAATATTTATAGCAAACAAATATTTAATCAGTTTAACTACTCAATTCTATTTCTTTTCATGACTATTATTTCATTTAGTTATATCATATCATAATAACAAAAAATGTATTGTGTGTATTGAGGTTTAATTTATTATTTTAACAAATTAAAACCTAAATCTAAAAAAAGATGTTATATTCCAAAAATTAAGAAACAAACAAAAAACATGAAAACAAAACCTCAATTTTTTTTTTTTGAATTCTAAGTATGATAAAATGTCTGTATTTAAATCGATAATAAAAAATCACCAAGAGAAAAATTGCAATAAAAAATTTTTAAAATTGAATGAGTAGAGACAAAAAATCCAAAGGCAACAAGTGTTTTAATTTTAAACCAACAAAACGAGGAAAGAAAAATCTGCTCAAAATCAATGATATAAAATGCATATTTAAAAGCCGTCCAATATTATGTAAAATGTATAAAAATCAATTGTAAATAGAATTTAAAAAATTAATTTTGAACAAATAATTTTTTAAATTATTTTTAAATAAAATATCAAACGACATGAAAATTAATATTTTCAATTAATCATCATGCCAAGCAACATTTGTGATAAGAGAAGCATTGATGTAAATATTTTCATGGTGGAAGTTTGTAATGTTTTAATGGCAGTATTGATACACATACACTTTTTTTTTTCTACTTACCAATAATGGTAAAATAGAATGATTGTATTTAAAATTTAGCACTTAACCAAAGCTTGTACGCTTGTAATCTAAACGCTATAATAATTTTTTTCAGAAAAATTAAAAATTTTAAATCAAATGGCTAGATAAAATAGAAAAGGTTAACAGCAAAACTAAAGAACAGCTTAAGAATTCCAAAAATTGACTACTAAAAGACGAAATTTTCAAAAATATGTATTCTCAAAATTTAATGGCATAGTAGCATCTCGAAATTTCGACAACTTCTCGCTTAGAATTTTGAACTTAAAAAATTAAAAATTATTAAACAAAAATTTTTTTTTAAAAAAAAGGAAAGGAATTATGAATAATATTCTGAGAAAAGGAATTATTATTATAATAATCACTGATGGGGATTTAACAGAACAGTATTTGTGTGTAGAGTAGATTTCTTAATATTGCACTAGTCACAGAGGAGTCTGCATCTAGAAATGTATATTGATTTTTTATCATTAACATCTACGTTTCCTTTGAAACGGGAGGTTCCGCGTCCAAGACCGACCAGAGAATGCATGTAATTATTTTCCTCAGGCATTTGAATACTTTTTTATATCGCACCCCCAGTTCAATAACGGGATATTTAAAAAAAAGGCCATTTTGACATTGATAACTCATAGATTTTCCATTTTATTGTATATTTTGCTAAAGAATTTCTGAGCAAAAATATGATAAAATCAACATTCTTTAAGGTACAAAAGCAATAAACACCTCATTTTAAAGCTAATTTGATCATTTTTAAGTTAAAACAATCAAAAATCAGACATTGACTTTTTTTTAGATATCCCATTATTGAATTGGGATCGCGATATATTGAGTAAATTGAATACAAATCCTAAAAACGACATACAATTGATTTTTGAAAAAGAAACCGTTGGAATGCTGCATTTCTATATACAAATAAAGCTTAACTAAATTACAGGTAACCCTTCTATAACGTGTTTTCGATACAACGTGGTTTTTAAATTTCGGACATCCCTTGTACAACGCGATTGCAGTTTTAATAAACGCGGTCTTGAAATATTAATATTTTTTCAATAGAATTCATATTTTATAGTACGAAGCTCTTTGGTTAATTCTACCTAAATCTAAAATAAAAATATTTATTTTTCTATAACCTTTTTTCCTGGGCTTGCGTTGAAATTTAGTCGAATTAATTGAAAACCATTCAAACTAAACTGAAAGTTTATTGTAAACCATTCAAACTAAATCAACTGAAATTTTTTTTTTAATTTTTTGAAAAGTTTTTATTTATAATTTTTATAATAGATTTGGAATTTAACCCTACTTTTTCTATGGGTTCGTTGTCTGGTACGGGATTTGTATAATGTAGGATTTTTGTGGAATCTAACCTCCTATATGAGGGTTTTTTTTACAATAGTATAGTGATTTATCAAAAATTACACACCAATTAGAAAAATACAAATACAACTAGGGATTAAAGAATTTTTGAAAATCAATATATTTTTTAGGGCACCATTTTATAAATCGATAAAACTTTCAGAATATGTAGTTTTGGTAAAACAAAATTGTTTAATAAAAAAAAACCAATCAAAGTCAAAAGACCAACCGAAATTATGTATCCAGACAATATATCGCCCACAATTGATCGCTAACAATTTATCGCCATTATTCAGTTCCTTTAAACTAAATTTAGTTTTTTTTTCATTTATTTTTTTTAATAATAAAATATATAATTATTTCTATATATATAAATAAAGCTTAACTAAATTACAGGTAACCCTCGATACTTCTATAACGTGTTTTCGATACAACGTGGTTATTTATTTCCTTTAAACTAAATTTAGTTTTTTTTTCATTTATTTTTTTTAATAATAAAATATATAATTATAATCGCGGTGAATATTTGATACACGACACGAAAATAATGATGATAAATTGTTGGCGATCAATTGTTTGCAATACCTTCCATTATGATATATGAACGTGGTCTTCTAAAATTGACAAAAAATTCTTTTTCAATTCCGACCCGCCTAATAAGATGGTTTTGTAAAACATAATTTGGCCGAAACTAATTGATTCAATTATAATGTTATTTACGATATCGTCGAAATCGTGGCCAAAAGAGTATCGAGTTTCATAATACGATATTCCGATGTCTTTAACAATTCCGGGTTTTAGAATACCACTTCAATACAGTGTACTTCTAATAAAAATCAAAATGGTCAACATATGTATCGCTAAGTTTTAAATATTAAATATTAAAAAAATATATTTGTGCCATGTTTTAATGTAATGAGTTAAGTTTACTGAAAAAAAATTTAAAACATTAAATTATTGACAATTGACTAAAATTCGAATTAATACTGCCAAACATATCAAATCACACAACCAGCACACAAACCTCTATCCCAGACAATAGAGATTTGTAGATTGCATACAAAACTAAAATGAAAATATATTTTTTGTTTATAAAAAACGTTTCCCAAAATTTGGAAACAAATTTTTTGGTGAATTCAAAAAGAAATCTTGAGGTTTCTTTTATTTATATTTCTACTGATACAAATATGAAAACAAAAAAAAATCAAATCAATTATAGTTTTAGTAAAGTATTTTCTATTGCCGAAATATTTTTGTAAAACAATGCTACTTATTTAAACATTTAATAATAACAATAATTTTTGTAATACTTTACGGAAACTATAATTGTTTTACAATAGTATTATTAAAAATGTGTAAATGTGAAATTAAGATTTTTTTTATATACAGAAAAAACTTGGTTTTCATATAACATTTATTGATTACAGACTTAGCCAGCAATATTAATTTTTATTTGTAACTATAATAGAAGTTTATATAAAAATCAAAAACTGTATCGTGTATATTAATCAATAAAATTTGAATACAAAAAGTAACGGTGTTTTATAAAACCACAGATAAGAACTCTAACTACAGATGGTGTATCTGTATAATAACAGATTGGCCATGGCATAGCAACTTTTTCGTCCAAAAAAAGCAGCGATTTAAATTAAAACAGGCAAACTTTAATACAAGTATTTATTTCATTAGAAATGTAATTGTTAATCAAAAATAGACATCAAAATACACCAGAAACTCATTTTTAATAATAATAAAATCATTGTCTTATGCATTTAATTTATGAAAGAAAATCGTGTTTTCGAAGAAGAAAATCTTACTTTCGAATGTTAGTGAAACCATTTTGTGTTTACTTAAACTCCATGTGCACAAAAATATGTCAATTTTGTCAAAACAATAATAATACACTAAAGTTAAGTCGACACAAATTTAAAGACAATCCGAAAATCTCAAATTATTTACAAAATTCGAACATTTTTGAATTTTTCGAACAGGCAAACTTGTAACCGAAATCTCGTGGCCAATCTGTTATTATACACCATCATGTACAGGGTGTCCCACAAATATTTTCCGAAAGTATTTGCCAATATCTCGGAAACCAGTATATATAAATGAAATCGGCTATATTATACACCATCATGTACAGGGTGTCCCACAAATATTTTCCGAAAGTATTTGCCAATATCTCGGAAACCAGTATATATAACAAAAAAGTCTAAAACAGTTAGATCTGGAGATCGTGACGGCCATGATGTTGCAGCATTTCATGATAACAATCTACCAGCAAAAGTTCGACGTAAGGCTGTTAATAAGATAATTAAAAATGCTTAAACGCAATATTTAGATAAACAATGCCCAATAACGCATAGACTATCGCGAGAGAATTGGCTTTACAGCAACGTTTTAAATTTGACTTTTTTTATAATGTAAGCCTTTGGCAGTTTAATTATTTCTCAGAGCTTAATTGAGTAATATTAATGAATTTCTGAAATTTTGCAGACAATTAATCCTTCTTTTATTTGTAATCAACAGATTCAAAATATCTTGAAAACTCTTTAATTTGTATCACCTGAAAGGTAAATAATGTACAAGGTCGATGAAAAACATTGTATCTGCCCTAAATTTTAACCGATTTTAAATTTTAAACACGAAATAAAAATGTGGATATAGGAGCTTTCACGTCCATATAGCCGATTTCATTTATATATACTGGTTTCCGAGATATTGGCAAATACTTTCGGAAAATATTCGTGGGACACCCTATATATGTGGTGACGTGTAAGCCCTTTTATGTTCAAATTGTATAGGGCCCTTTACAAATACACTCTTTCCTGCGCGACCAGATTGCGCATGGTAAAGAGCGTACGCGCAATCATGTGTGATTGAAATTTGTTACTAAAACTAATCACACACGCAATATCGTGCGAAAGAGTAGCACGTGAAGTTTGTAAAAGTACTATGGTTTTAGTTGGAGTGTGTGGTTTTCATTGTTTTTTTTCGCTGTCACAAGTTTTTATCATTTTTTTTTTTACGTTAAATTAAAAGTGAAATAATGGATAATAAAAAAAAAATATTAATTGCAGTGACCTTAGCTGGCTTTGAAATAAACAATAATTTAAAATTTAAATAAATAATTAATTAATTAATAATCAATAAATTAATAGATAATAAATGAATTTAAATCTAATTCGCATATGTTTGCGTGCGCGATTAAGCAAATGCTTTCCTTTATTAAAGATTGTTCATTTAAAAGCAACTGACTTGCAGGTGTTTGCGTCCCTTGTGGGCCTTAAAACGTTAACTTTTTCCAAAAATTTTATTTGACAAAAAGTGCTGGAGATTTGAAATAATATAAAACCAGTAAAGAAGGAAAAATTGGCTACGCCGATTATAATATACCCGTATGCGCACTTGTTTATTATTTACAA
>JANSTT010018053.1:0-14912 GCA_026745375.1 Platyura marginata | reverse complement strand
CTGGCGTCACCATATCATATGGGGGTCATGAGACGGAAAAAAATAAGGATCTTTGTTCTTACCTTTAAAAATAGTCGCACTAAAAGTCGAATGTGTGTTTAGGTATCACATTATAATTTTCTCTTGTCAAGTCTTTGACAACTACTCGGTATAGGATCATAATGTTGGCAAGAAGATGATAATGTAGAGAATTTTAATGCCTGTTGCAGGTATAAATGCGTTCAGATGTTATCGAGCGGCATCTTGTACTGTTATACGTTCACTTTTGGAATGACAAATGTTTTCATACAGATGTCAAAAATATGCAACATTACAACTTCAGCTAAAGGGTTTTTCTAATTAAAATAAAAGAAAATGTTTTTCCTTTATCGGTAATTTTATTTTGATAAAAACAAAAACAAGTAACTTACAGAATAATTTACTAACAATTTTGAAAAAATATAAAATGAAAAAAAAAAAAAAATGATAGTAAAAAATAATTAATTGCTTGCAAAAATATATGACTTAAAAACTTTTAATTCCTCTTCTGAACTTCATCAACCCGTAACAAAAACTAACCCCAAACAAAACGAGCGTCGGCTTAAATGAAACTTGTCTCGATATATGTTGTTGGGTGTTTCTTTTCAAAGTTTCGTTCATCGAGTGAGCTTTTCTACTAAGAATTGTACATATTTTGTAAAACTAATATATGAACTATGGCTACAAAATATTATGAGTGTTGGTGGTTGAGTAGGTGGTATTATAAAATTTCATCTTCCGTAACAATACATAAGAAGTACGTATTTGTATCTTGAAAGTTTGTTAAGGGATTTGTAGACACACTGCACTAAATAAAACTAACACATAAACAGTTTTCAGATTGTAACATTTTTTCAAAATTAATTTCGTAATATTTTTATTCTTTGTAAAATATACAAAAAAAAACAGTTCAAAATGAACATAGAATTTAGATTTTTGAAGTGACACTTCTTTAGCCGCAGTTAGTTAAGGTAGGAGTGATGTCGTTGGAAGTGCAACAATGGTTGTCGTTTAGGTGGCATTGACATCTATGGTTAACCATTTGTTGAGAAAAAGTTCATAATCCCACGTTGTAGTGTAGATTTCTACACCCATATTGAAAAAAACATTTGTTTTTTGAGAAAAAATTGATTTTTATTGAAAAAAGTATTTAATTTTTCGGAAAAAATTATAAAAAAGTAAATAATCCATCCACAAAGCCATAAAAGATTGTAACTATATTTTTAAGAAAATACATCTGCGAATTTTCAAAAAAAATGTAGGTACAGTCTTAAAGACAGAAACAGGCGAAACAAACAATGAAAATAGTAACGTGAACAATAACTTGATAATAATTGCTCGGACTAAGCAGAATAAATTTCAAAAAATACATTGCCAGATGCGAAATGTACTGTGTATAGAAATCTACACCTCAATGTGGACAAGTAGAAGTCGTCGAAAATTCGGACCCCAACTATGTATGGAGTATCTGGAACCACTAGATTTTTCTTTATTTCAATGATAAAATAAAAGCCACGAAATCTTCAGTTCACCAACTTTAGTGGTTACGGAGATATTTGCAAAAAATACACAAACAGGGCTCTCTAGGGTTAAGTAGGTTAAAATTTGAACCTATAAAAAAATCAGCTGATTGACAGTTTGTTTGTTGCGGTTAGAGTTTGAATGTAGAGTTTTGTGACCTTTGAATGATCTTAAGTTGTATAGATTTGGCTTTTTTCCTTCTATATTTCTACGTGCATGTTTAAATTAAAATTTAATTTGTTATTTTCTCAGACTTATGTAACCAAAACAAAAAAACAAAAACAATAAAACTATTACTGGTTGGTAAAAAATGTAGATTGTCCCAAAAACGTACAGTTCTAATTAATGACATTTCTATCAACTACCTACCTATAAATATAGAGAGTATCATTTATAATCAAATTAATTTACTAAATTTGAAATTCAAAACCATTAAATCATATTTACCATGATAATCACATACATCTACATATGCCCATCCATGTGTACCTACATAATACTTTAGTTAGTTACAAAAACAATAATAATATGATCATTGAACTATGCAATTTAAATTATTAAAAAAAAAACAATTTTTTTCTTTCTTCTTTTTGGGGTCAGTGAACGGATGAGTTGTCAAAAAGTGAAACATGTAGCCAATAAACGTCACGGATTAATATAAATGTAAACATTAGGTGGGTGTTCTGCATGGCAGTGATATGGCCCTATCATCCATTTTTTTTTTTACAACATAAATGTCAAAATAATACATACAACAAGTAAAAGTGTCAAAAATGTGTGTTGTGAATAGTCGATGAAAACATAGGGACAATCCCATTAGACATTATGGTAGAGCCCATTAGAAACCGGGTGACACATTCGATGACACATCTATTTACATATATTTATATGTAAGTACACAATTGGTAAAATACTTATGCCAAATTAAATTTGACATTTTAAATATATCGCATTCTACAATAGAGATCGACAACGATTCGGTGTTAGAAACGAAAGTGTTTATCTAACTTCTACTACATATTTTCAAATTCGATTTACATCATTTCAATTCCATTTTTAAACAACGTGGTTTACAATATAAATTATTCGATATTATTCGAAATGTTGCTATGTTTCTATGTATATATAGAAAACTATTCAAGTAAATCAATCTGTGTGCGTGGAGCTATTCTTTGAGTACCATGAACGTCCTTAGGAAAAAGATATTCGACCTTGACGTAAAATAAAATAAAAACGCTACAGAAACAAAAAAATAAACGTAAAAAAAAACAAACAATAAAGAAACAGAAATGAACGAACTGAAACACAGAAAATAAAATCAAAACGTGCGGTTTAAAGTTAAGTCGGGTTTTTGTTGTTGTTATTTTATTTTGTTGTCGGATAACATTTCCTACAACTAATATTGAACGGATATATTTCACAACATTACTTTATTTTTATCCATGCGTGTTTTGTTGAGTAGCACCAGTGCAATGGAAAATATTTTTCAAAATTTTTTTTTTTTTTCATTTTTTTTTTCCTTTCTTAAAATGTTCTTTTTAGAATTTACAATCTGACAAAGAAACTGGTTTTTAAGTACACATAAAACATTTTGCAATAATTATTTTTGATTATATTGGAAAAATATTTTTGTAAATGGTGTCTATTGAATGGCATTTGGCGAAATATAAAAACCATTTACGGGTATTATACTATAGTTGAAATTCGTTATTTGAAAGCATGACTTTTAATTTTATTTATTTCACTTAATTGGTGTGGATTGTGTGTATATAAATAGATATACTCTAATATACACTGTCGGTTTTTAATAATAAATAATACAAAAAAAAAAAAAAAATTCAACTTACCGGAAAGTCCACCAAATGTTGAAACACATTGTGTTCAGCCAGAAGAATGCAGCCAAAAAGAAAAAGTGCATACCGATTGCTGCAATAAAACAAAAACAGTAAAAACAATGTTAATTGGTGTTGCTTGATGTTATTTGGTTTTATAAAAATAACAAATAATTGGCGACATTTTAAATAAATTTTTTTGTAATTCAATAATGTATGGCTTTGTTAAACGAACTAAAAATTATCAGCAGGATTGGATGTATAGAATTAGAATTAGAATTAGATCCCCTATTACCTCTTTGACACTGTTTCTTAGCCCCACGTTACATTTTGTACGTAACGGTATTTTTAAATTCATGATAGTGACTCAGTGGTAGTCAGTGATGTCATTTGGAACGGGTTCGACCTCTGTCTGAGAGTAAAAATATTAAATGTTTTTCTTTCATACGGAGATATTGAGCTTTGGGCCGAGTGGTTCGAATTCCACTTTAAGGCTAGGGCATAATTTAACAAAAAAAAATTTCTGAAATTCGCCTATTCTACAAAGAAAACATTTTAAATGTTAGCAAAAACATCCGAAGTATGAGAATTTGTAGAGTTTGGAAATAGTTTTTACCTGAAATGATGAGAAAAGCCCTCTGAAAGAGGGTTGATCAAGGCTCTCCGCCCTTCAAAAAAACAAATTCAAGAAAACTTCACAAGAGCCGCGAATAAATCGACGTTGGCTGAGGAACGACAGTATTTGGTGACAACTCGGCAGGAGTGAACTTAGAGGTTTTGCTTCCATCAATGAAAAATGCACTTTTGAACAATATTAAGGACTCAACTTCGTGAATTTTTACCTAAATAGTAATTGATTTTGAAGTTATTTGCAAAAATCTTTTTTTTTTAAATTAACTTTTGTATCGAACTATCAAATTAGAAAGTTAGCTAGTATGAAAAAAAATGTATTTTTGGAAAATAATTAAAGTATCTCTCTACCTAGTGACTCCCTCGAATGAAATTAGTAATTTTTTAGATTCAGCGCCATCTCTAGATGCTTTGCGGAACGTTTAAAAACAAAAAGACAAAACAAAAGAGACAATCATTAGTCGGGGATGACAAATATAGAGAAATCCATTTTTAGATCTGCATACAATTTTTCGTTTGTCCTCTCCCATTCATTATATTAATGAGAACTAAGACGGCAAAATCGTACTAGTTACACCGAAAAATCAATAACAAAAAAAAAAAGAAAATGAAAAAAAACTCTTGCATCAACTTTTAATGGCTCATCAACATGGAAAAAAATCTTGAAAATGCATTAAATACCATAATTTCAACACCAACAGTTTAATTTAATATTAATATTTATGTTGTGTGTGTGTGTGTATCTGTATATATGTAGATAGATAGAGAGTAGTAGTAAAGGTGCTCTTGCAAAAGAAGATTGGCATTTTGTTGATGTTAAAAAATATTAGAAATAATAAAGATCCGTATATAAAAATATTTTATGTATTCAGTTTTGTTTTTTTTATAGTTTCTAGGTTTTTATTCTTCTTAAGATAATAAACTTTGTATTGGAGGTTGATGTGCCCGCACACGGTATGTGTTTTTAACAAGGCAATAAAAAAAAAATGTTTGTCATTAATTTTATACCGTCAATTTATGGATGGGATTTTATAATTTTATTGGAAAAATTACATGTTGCAGGTATACAAAATGTGTTTTTGTTCAAAGGAAATCCCATAAATTTTTTCGAAATTTCTATTTTGTTTTTTTTTTCATATACAAAAGTATACAAATAAGCACACACTCACACACAAAATTTCCACATATAGTAAAATATGTCAAATGTTGCCGCCAATTATTAAAGCTACTTAAATTAAATCCAAATGTCTATATTATTTATTTATGTATAGAAATTAGCAATTCAGACAAAATTACGCCATCATTCCATAGCCAATTTATAGTTTCATTTTAATGATTAGTTTTGATGGTCGTTATTTCTTCCCAATTGATCATTTCAAGATAATATTTATACAAATACAGAGAGACACGATTTTTTGTTGAGATTTTTCCCAATTTTTCCTTTAATTTTCGATTCAAATTTTTTAAAAAACTCATGTCTCCAGAAATATAGGTCGAACTTTTTTTTCCCTCTTTGTATATTAGATAAAAAATATTTGGTCGACCGTCCATCGATATGGTAAAATATTTCGACAGAAAACAGATTCAAAAATATTTTATTAGTAAAAGATTTTTTAAAAATCGAGAGATTAGAGTTTAGTCTCGAGATTAACGGTAAATTAAAGAGGAGGAATGTACAAATTCAACGATATATATATGTTCGACCTATCTGGTCGTTAAGTATTTATTTACAATATTTCAAAATGAAATTTAATGTTTGGATCGCAATTTAAGCCGTTTTCAGGCGTTCTATAAAAAATGTTTGAAAATGCACGTGAAATTCTATACAAATCGGTTGAAATCTTCACAAATTGATTGAAAACGGTAAGATTACTAATTTCAAAATTGAATTCATAGAATTCAGGAAAAAAAATATTTTGTTCAGATTTTCCCAATTTTCCTTAGATTTTCGATTAAAGTTTGTTAAAAAAATCATACCTCCTAAACTATTGGACCATTATTCGGAGAACTTTATTTTCCCAGTTAGTTGCTTCGAATATCTATTAGAAAAAAATATTTGGTCGACCGTCCATCGGCGGATTAGTCTAGTCTCGAGACTACCGGCATGTTTATAGGGTTGTCACATTTTATATTTATAGGGTTATTGCATTCTTAATATAAAATTTAAACTCTTGATATAAATCAAATTTAAATTTAATTCCCAATGACCGATCTATATGTACATTGTACAGTACTCAGTAGATAGGTTTAGGCCGTACAAATACTCAGGATGGTAAGAATTGGGACATGAATCAATTTGATAAATTTTTTAACAGTTTTCATAATTCGATATTAAACCTCACAGTTCAATTACCGTTAGAAAGGGACATCAGACATGACCTTTTATCTATTTTGTAGTATTACTATCGTATTTTAGACAATTTTTTTTAGTTTACAACCTTCATATTTTTCCACAAAAACCTAATATCAACCTTTGAAATATTTAGTTACATTTACACAAAAGTAATTAAATTTTAATAAATATTTGCCGAAAATTCTTTACATTTTCTTATGAATTCTGTACACAACATCTTACCCTTCTTCATATATAAATAAACATATCAGCAACAAACAGCTTTTTTTTTTTTACTTTGCCAAAAATGAGTAGTTTACTTTCATCTTAACTCGTGTATAGAGCTTTCCTTATACATAATAAATACCTATTTGATCGGTAGAGGGTTTTCAGATTTTTTTTTTGTGAATTATTCGAAATCTAACAAAGGGGTGAAAAATGAGGTGCCATGGGAATAACTAAATATATTTCCAATGGTTTTTTTTTACTAGCATGTGGCTAGATTTTGGAAAATATGCAAATTAAAATTGATATTATTCACAAAAAGCTATGAGTATTCATGAAGTTTGTTAAGAATAATCAAGTTTCTTTAAGAAAATATGCATTATTTTTGATATCTTGAAAAAGGGAACCTAAGTAACTCTTTAATAAATATTTTCTTAGCCAAAATCAAAGACAATCTCTATCCCACTCCTATATTGTAATGGGAGTGATTTTGTTTGTTAGAACGGGGGGCACAAAATATGTAGTTACAGGATAGTTAGTGTGAAATAGAGGGTAGGCGCCCTAGAGCGCCCGAAATTCCTTAGGTCTCTATAGATGGGCCCATTAGACATCTCTCTTTATACATTTATCTGAATTGACGTGACTAGCTCTTTTATGTAGAACAAAGCAGCACTTGAGGTGTTCTTTTTACAAAAACCTTACAAATGCTCGTAATTTCAGCGTTATTATTAAGCATTGCCATTTTTAGAGATAATGTCATTATTTAGACTGTTTTTAAGTGCAATCCAACCACTCGGTTTCAGATACGAATTAACATACGAAAGAAAAACATTTCATGTTTTATCCTCAGTCCGTCTTGAACCCGCTACCTCCCGCTACGGGCTTCAGTATTTCCAAAGCATCTATACATACAATTGATAGTGATAGTGACATGGCGCTAGTTTTCGGAAGCAAAACGATTAAATGATGACGATAGAGACAGCAATATTTGGAAACAATAACTGATTGAACGACCTAATCAACATTATGCTATGCTCTCTCCAGCTACTTGATATGGCAAACTGCATAGAGCTGTTTGAGAAGAATACTCTCGATTCATTCACAGTTGTTTGATCATCATCTATCCTAATTGACTACATTTTATCAATTCTAGCAGAAAATCTAGTTGAAATCATATAAATCGCCATACAATGAACCCCATAAAGTGCTACTAAAGTTGCATTTATTTTGATTTATTCCAGATGATTCTATGATTTTTCGATTAAATAAAATCCCCTCCTTATTTATTCGTATTTGTAGCAATAACTCTACCTTCCGCCTATTGTCATCACATGCACATACATACATTTTATATATATATATTTATATATACATATACATAACAACATGCTGGTCTATAGAAATAATATATCATTTCAGAATCTCACTAATCTCTTCGTTACACAAAATTCACGAAAAATCGACAATGGTCATCATCATCATCAATCTTCCATTTGTAACAAAGCATTTTCTATATCCGACCCGCATTGCATTTTCTGACAGAAAGGAATTCATTAAAATGGTGAAATCCAAAAATCATGATTTCAAATGTAATGAAGGTATTAACATAATAGGCCGTGTTCTGTATACACATAATACGGTGCAAGGGATGATAAGGACTTTTTTTTGTTGTTGTTGTTGTTGTTGTATTAGTTATATGATTGTCATGTTTCCCACAGACACACAATGTGTGTTTGTGTGTGATATACCGAATTACAAAATGGGGGTGAGGGTGTGGGCGACTATGATAGACGCCGTCGTCCATCGTTTATTAAATTATATAATGCACACCTTGTGAATTTATTGTCCACTGTTCTATAGAAATATGATTTATGAATAGGTAAATATACCATAGATATGTACAATTGTACATACACATATACGATATTCAACATATAACCTTCCCTTATATTCATTAAAAAGTGCATTTTGTATTTCTTCCTGTGAAAATTACAAAAGCCTTCAAGCTTCTGGGTGTATTTTTTCATTGTAAAAATAATTACTTTTCGGTAAAAAAAAAAAAAAATACCAACTATAACAATGCGACTGGAATAGGGGATACTTTTTACTCATTTTTAGAATATCAAGAAGCAGTGACGGCGTGTAATATAACAAAAATTGGTGTTAGTATAAAAACTGTGGTTTATTTTAATGAAGAATGTGCAAAGACTTAAGCCTGGTAGAGAACCGAACGTAAAAGTAAAGTAGGTAAATCGTACAGTGGTGAACTGTCAAATGCAACTGTCACTGCAATGTCGGTAATGCAAACCAATCACGCAGATAAGTCGTTAAAGAATGTAAATAATTACAATTGTATAGAAGATTCAGCGATATTCACAAAATTTCGTTACAAGAAATGCCATCAACAAAGAAGCCGTCACGATGCATCATGTGTTAAATTCTAAACATAAACTCTGCTATATTAAAGCGCACAATGACCAGTTTGTTCGGGAAATTGCAACTTTTCTTACTCAAACAATAACGACACATTTGACATGTCGAACGCCGATAAAGTCATATGACAAGGGGCGTCATGTGTCATAAAGCGTTCCTGTGAGCTTTCAACTTTATTTTTAAAGCCCTTCAATAGTAAGGTCTAGGCACCAGTATCGGTAATGTTTTAGATATTTTGAAATAAGTCTCTCGCTCAAAATAATTGTAAAAGTAGGACAATTTTTTTTTAACCCGCCAATGTATTTTATACTATACTAAGTACTAAGTACATATCTTCAGGGAAAACTACCTACAAAACGGAGGGGATTACTACTAAGAATTGACTTGTGTATATATTTTTCGTTTGAAATTTTATTGCCATTTGAGTAACAGAGTTTTGTATTACAAGCACTTTTACTACCTTTATATATAATACAATATATATATACATATATATGTATCTATATATATATATATATATATATATATGTAATTATGTATCTACCCTCTCTATTGCTATTGCTGCACCCAAAAAAAAAAATATTATGTAAAAGGTGAATCGAAATTGGGGTGGAAAATTTACATCTTGTGAATACATCATCCAACAACAACAACAACAAAAAATGAAATATTTACTGTAGGTAATTGCAAAATCCTTTGGATTACCATTTTTAATAACAACAAAACGGCTAGGATTTATGCAAAAGAAAGCAGAAAACACTTCAGAATAGATGAATAATACCTGCTTGAAAAAGAAATTTATTGGTGTTAAGCCCCCCCATGCCGAGTCATAATTACTGAGCATCTCTACGAACAGCCATTAAGTATTATATGATTTTTATTTTGTTTGTATATTTTTTTCTTTCTTTTTTTTTGTTGTTGTTGTTCATCTTCAAGTGGCCATTGCATTTTTATTTCATTTTTATGATGGACTAATATAAGTGCTGTGCTGAGAATTTCATAAACTAATAAATTGATGTGTTAATGATTTTGGAAAAGTTCTTGGGAATGGATTGTTAAAAGTATATACTTGAATATGAAACATTATAATGCAATTTGATGGGATATTGGAGAGATTATTATGGCTGGAACTAAATAAGGGATTTTATAGTTGGGCTCATAAATTTTAGACGAAATGTTACAATTATTGTCCAATTAATTTTATTTTATTTTTGTTTCTTTGTATTCGAAAAAATATAATATGAATTTTTACTTTAATCGAGAATACGTACACTGAACATCAAGAGTATTCGTACAAATTAACATTATTTCTTTTAGGCATTTTTACAAATACTCTTAGTTGCCCAGCGCATACAAGGATAATTTATTGCTTCCACATAATAAATAAATAAAGTGGAAACATTTTAAAATTCGATTTTATGCGATTTCTCTCTCGTCCACATGATAACTCAAAAACGTGTTGAGCTAGAGACTTGCTATTTTGACAGTTTTTTTTAATGAGCACGAGCTGCTTAGAATTATAAATCCCCCATCAAGACAAATTTTTGGTGAAAAGGTCTTTTATCGTGTTTGCTCCTGCCGAATAGCAAAATTTTGAAAAAAAATTTTGTAACCTAATTGCGGGTTACTATTTTTGGTCCTTTGATAACCGTTGTATAACCCCCATATAAAATTACTATAAAATACCTCTTATATACATATCTTATAATTTGGGTACAAAAATTAGTTAACCCTACTCTAACACCCTCTAAGACCCTCTGATAAAAATATCTATTTTGTCACATATGTGTGTGGAAGCTTCGTTGCCTTCACTTGACATCCTTTTTTTCTTTTTTGGTTATTTATAATTTTCAAAGTGGAAACAAATATTCCACTTTATTTAGGTACTTTTCATGGATAAAACAATAAAGTTCACCCTTCGTTACTGGACACCTGTCACTTTAAAAAAAAAAAAACCGGATGAAGATGAATTAATGAACTAACCAATGGAATTAGAACGATTTATTTTATTTAAGCAGCTAAATACTGAATTATAGTGGATGTTTAACTGGAAATAATTTCATAATAACCCTCCTGACGTCTGTGTATTTATATTAGGGTGGGACGATGTACCTTATGTAGGCATTATTTTTCTTGAATTTATTTCGCCCGGAGGTTTTTGTAAGCAAAATTGAATTGTATTCGTTTATATTTTCTTAGTTGAAATGTGTACATTGTGTATGTATTTGCAATGGTAAAGTCAGTGGCGTCTTGTCTCAGTATTTGTGTTGTTCGATAACATTTAATCACATTTATATTTATAATTTCTTTGGTAATACGTTTTAGTTTAATCATGTTATTTATATTTAAATATTACAAAAGTATATATTGTTTTCAATAGTAAGTTACCGTCTTCTTGCCATTTTCAAAATATTTAAATTAATTAATAAATATAAAATATAAAACTAATTTCAATAATTTCAATTTTTATGTCGCAATGACCTGACCATGTATCCGCAGTATATTTTAAATAAATAACATCCCACATGTGAATCGTTATTTTGAGATATTAAAAATTAAATTTGCACCAATGTTCACCAACGATTCACATATTATACGCATGTTATGTATAAAATTTATATGACAAATTTTTGCCAAAATTTCTCTATAATTAATATACTCCATCATTACATGGGCAATTAATTTACATATGTTGCATTATTCTTACTAATTAATTTGATGAGCCGCTTTTTCGGTAAAATATATAGCGCACTGAAATCATATGTTTTTAATTTAAATTTGTTTTTTTGTTGTTGTTTTTTTGGTTTTTTTAAAATCCAAAAATAAACATCAAATTACAATATACTGATAAAAAAAAACCCCCGACAATGGTGATTCATACATACATATATGTATATAATATACCGTAGAGGGCCGAATAGAGTACCACTGGTAGGTAAAATGTACCAAATAGTATACTACTTGGGTCTAATCTTATCATTGGCATCGATGAGAAATTTTGAGAAAAAATAAAAATAAAGAATACCGCTGTCAAATACAAAGATTTTGCTCAGATTATACCTACTCTGACAAACTGTCAAACGACAAGACTGGGTATACAAAGTGTCAAAGTGTTTTATACTGTAGAGTGCCGAATATTATACGTCACCAAATAGTCTACTCTTGTATATTATTTGGATTTGTATATCAGGGTTAAGAAGTATCATTTTCCATATAGTGTACCATGGTATTATAATCGGCACTCTACGGTATTTCATGTAGATGTAGATATAACTCTAAATATAGAAATTAATAGCGGTATACCCGATATATGTAAGTAGTTGTGGTAATTAGTAGTACTTACTATTAATTACTGATTGTGGTCTGTTGTTGTTGTTGTTGTTATTATTATTATTATTATTATTATTAAGTAATCACACGTCTTATCTATGTTACATTAAACCATATAGTACGAATATAGCAAGACATGATACTTTTAAAATATAATAAATTTTTTTTGGAACTTTAGTTATTAGATGAGGAGAAAATTTTTAATATAATTTTTCGATTGCATATATACGATAGAGCTGGTATTTCTTCATATTAAATACATATATAACATTTTGCCTTGACTTAATTATGGAACGAGAACATTACATATTTCGAGATGATATGATTTTCATATTTGTTTATAATGAATATTTATAAGCTGTGAAAAATCTAAATTCGATGAATGTTGAGAGATGTTAGCAAGATGTTGTGTGTCATCGGGTCTATTCAGTTTCTAAATTGTTTTAACAACCCAATGCCAATGTCGAAGTTTGATTATTATGTAAAGTTGGCGATTGATGTTTGAAGAGAGATTGATCGGTTATTTTAGAGGAAGTGTGAAAAGTGAATAAATAAATTTTTGGAAATTTTTAGATTAACGAACCACAGCAATAATTTTGAATAAAATTATTATAAAATTATTGCACGGTTAAAAATGTTGTCAGATTTTTTTATTTTAACTTTGAATTAATGGCATGTTTAAATATTTTAATTATTATTGGTATTTTTTTTTTTTTGGCTACGAAATATTTATGAAAAATAACTGAAAATTGGTAAAAAATTAATAATCGTAACGTTTTCAATGGATTTGTGAAGATTTCAAGTGATTTATATAGAATTCCACATGTATTTCCTCACATTTACTATTGATTGATTTTGATAGGAGTTTGATTTTTTATGAATCACCTACCTTTACTTAGACCTATTGTATAATACTCCAGTTACATTTATCTTTAAAAAAATTCAAAATAAATACTAAACGACCTAATAACCGCAGATATCTATACATCATTGGTTTCGTCCATTCTTCAGCTTTAATTTTCGGGTAGTCTCAAGGCTAAGCTCTAATCAACCGATTTAAAAAAAATTCTTTTACTGATATACTGCTTTTGGATTTGCTTTCTATCGAAATCTCTCACCATATCCATGGACGGTCGGCCAAAAAAAAAAGTTCTCCGAATAATGGTCCAGTAGTTTAGGAGATATGATTTTTTTTAAGAATCATTCATCGAAAATCTAAGAAATAATTGAGAAAATCTGAATTCTATAAATTTGATCTTAAAATAAATAATTTCAACGTTTTCAATGGATTTGTGAAGATTTCAAGTGATTTGTATAGATTTTCACACATTTCATTTTGATAAATTTTAAATAAATACTAAACGACGTAAGAAACTCAGATTCCATTATACTCGTATGTAATCTCTTTGTATATTAATATTAGATTTAAATGTATTTAAGTCATATGGGAAAGATGTGTAAGTCAAAATTATTCCCCAAACGGGAGATTCGATATAGAATTATTTTCCACATAAATCTGCTGTTAGCAGAATGAAGATGCATTACTAAAGATATATCTGGCCGGAGCAACCATCATTAGAGAAATGATAGAAAAACAGGAGAAATTCATTAAGCATTAAGATAACATATAAATTACATTAAAATTGGCTGCTTGTTGTACCTATAAGACCAATATTAGTTAATATAAACCGATTTAAATTACTATAATGTACAGCTCTCAGTAAAGTTGTGAAATATTAAGTAAATTACAATTAAATAGAACATAGTCTACTATATTTCGAGTTTATTGAAAATATAATTTAAATAGATATGGCACAGCAGGTGATAAAGGTAGGAGACGAAACAAAACAATGAATGACCGATATAACGCTGACCTTATGTTGTTTTGTTGCAAAATACCTATTTTATTACATATTGTTTGATATACAGATATTTACATATGTATATTTAGTATAACAGTTGTATAACAGTGATATGCAAACTAAAAATTAAATTCAATTAAAAACTGGAATCAGCATTAATTGATAGTACGGCAGATGTTTTGTCAAAATAATGAAATAACATGTACTTATGTAGAGGTACTCTAAATTTAGTATACTACACACTACACGCTATTGAAATTCGGTTCACATTATACGCGTTGCCGTCGAGGTTAGTATCATTATCTGTAATTTTAATAAAATTATGTACCTACAAAGTACAATTCAAAACGAACTGACATTTTACATGTCAATTTTCATTGTTTTGGACTTATCAATCAGGTGAGGCGACACATTATGTACGTATGTACAATGTACATAGGTATATACCTCGATTATATATACATACATATATATAAATAAAAGTAGATCGATAAATTTTATATTAAATAACAAAAATTATAACGATTTGGTCGTGTTATTCAATTAAATTTTAAATATTAAATTCTGGCAACGTTTCGGCATAATTTCCTATCCGACTGCAGGACCATTAATTAATATTAAAATACAATATGGACACAATAAATTGGAATTTTCATGAAAAAAATTCTAATAAGGGTCAGGGAGTGTAGTTGCTAGTTAGTGTTAGTGTATAGTATGGAAGGCGGATTT
>JANSTT010018052.1:0-14915 GCA_026745375.1 Platyura marginata | reverse complement strand
AAAAAAAAAAAAAAAAAAAAAAGTCTTTGTATTAACTAAAACCAACTAAAAAAAAAGGACCAATATATATGATTAATATTGATATCTAAGTCATTTCTGTTTTTAAACTTAATAGTTAATCATATTTTTCAAAAAAATTACTCAAAACATTTAGTCAGACCAAAAACAAATTTCTTAATTCAGCTCTGTTTATGTTATTTAAAATGAAGGCAAAAAAAAAATATTTTGCTCTTCATTTATCATTATTTTTTATATATACAATTATACATATTACAAGAATCAATGTTGACACTAAAAAAAAAATAAATGTAAGAAGTTGTACCATAACAATATATTTAATTGTAACTGTGATAATTATAATCCACACAAAAAAACTAAAACAAAAAAAAAAAAACAAAAAAACCAACAAAAAATAAATAAAATTGAATGTTCGTTAAATGTTTCATTGTAACCGCCGCCCCTTTCGTAATGGTGTAACGCGTGCGCCTGCGTGCGACCCGAACTACAAACGAAATATACTACCAGTAAATCTAATTAGCTTCTAAATACATGTCGAAAGTATAGATAAGAGATAGATAGGGAAGGGGGAGCGGAGGTGGTATAAAAATTCGATCGGCCATTTTGTACTTTGCTTGCACACCCATACATTGGCCAAAAAACGTTATTCATTCTCGTATATAAAAATTGTTTCTAATCGAATCGAGATGTTCTCGATTTTTTGCGAACCGCACCGTCTTCGTGTCAGACACCAATTGTAATTCAATCGTTTATTTTCGTTTTATTTACTTAGATCAATGTATGATGGTGTGCGTGTTTCTATGTGCCAATATGGTGGCGATAGTGCAAAAATGGATCCGATGACGGGAGCATAGAAACACTGGTCTGTGTAGAACATAAATGAGCCGAACAAGAATTTAAGTTCGAATTCCGGAATGTATATTAAGATTTAGCATCTTTTTGTTGTTGTTGTTGTTGTTGCTGTTGTTGAAATTACACTATACACAATCTTTGTTTGTGCACTACACATATGTGTGTGTGTGTGTGTGTGTGTGTTTTTCTTTTTATTCGTGAATACATCGAGAATTATTCATCGTGATTATCGTTCGTTTTAGCTTCGTAATTTTTAGCGATGGGAAATACTGTATTGTTGGACATGACCCTAATAATTACTGAGTATATAGTACTTTATTGATAAAAGGGGGGTCGGGGGTCCTAGATTGTCCTGTTTTTTTGTTTTTTTCTTACCTCCGCCAACATAACAGCGACGTCAAAACCAATTAATTCTGCCTTAGCCAATCGACCACTGGGGATAGTGGGGAGCGGCGGGGAGAAGGGTGTACCTCTTTCCTCGGACATCATACTACAAGAACGGTATACAATCGTTTTATGTTTATCCTGGAAATAAATTCATACTTACAATAGATTTCGTATCAAAAAATTGTCTCCACACCCGGATATGATTTAAGTTCCGTAGTTGGTTGGTTTTTGTTTTTGTTTTTGTTTTTTTTTTTGTTTTGTTCTTTCTTGGTGTCCTAACATCCTTGGATGGATGAATTGTGAAATTTTTGCGCCATGGTTTCGGATTAGTTTAGCAAAACTTCGATCATCGGAACAGGCGGAGGCGGCGGTGATAATTTTTCTTATTTCCAATATCTTTAACCGTAAAATGAATTTAAATACTGTCGTACAATTTTATATCGAATTTTTAGGTTATGTTTTGACATATTGAGAATGTGCGGCGAAATGGTTTTTTTTTTTTGTTATTTTTATGTTGGCAATACTTTTCATTTGACAATTATATAGAAAGAAGTACTAGATTCTTAGTACTTTTGTTCGTTTTGCAGTGGGTATATACCAATAATAATAATAATATTGGTAATAATTATTATTTTTTATAACAATAATAATTACACTGACTATAATTTAATCTAAAAATAGTCTTTTTTTTTAGTCTTATTATAATAAAGGCGGCATCGGCTCTATTTTGTATGTCAACAAACCGCTTCCTTCTCCGCTCATAAATCAAATGCCAAAACAACGACCTGTCAAACGGGTTCAATGTACACAAAAAGATATCAGCTGGCAGAGTACACACACTTAAGATCGACCCAAAAAAAAAAACCCCAATTATTTGATTTAAATTTAAGTTAAAATTAAAAATAAAATCAAAAATGATTCGCTCAAAAAATGCCATCACCAAACAATTACAAAAATGGACGACAACGACGACGACTGTACGGAGTCGCTGCAAATCAACAACAATCCTTGCAACAGAAAATAACAACATTGACTATCAATATATTCAAAACAGTGAAACGCCAATGCTTCACTTTCAACAATCCCTACCTCGGTTGCCCATACCAAAATTGCCAAAAACATGCGAACGCTACATGGCCGCCCTAAAGCCTCTGCTCACCGATGACGCCTACCGTACAACGAAAAATATTGTCGACGACTTTCAATCGGTACTCGGGCCGCTACTGAATGATCTACTAAAAATCTATGACAACTCCAATCGCCACATTAGCTACATCACCGAACCCTGGTCAGACATGTATCTACAGGATCGCGTACCCCTTCCCATCAACTATACACCATTTATGGTATTCCACTACGATCAACGATTCGCCTACAATAATCAATTGGTCCGGACCACCAATTTGGTGATCAATTCACTGCGTTTCATGAAATCGCTGCGCGAACACAAACTCGCCCCCGAAGTCTATCACATGAGTCCCAGCAAATCGGACACCAGAACCTATCATCGGGTAATGCGTGCGTCACCGGCACTGTTGGCCACGTACATTTCGTATGCGTTCAAAGCATTCCCGTTGGACATGAGCCAGTATCAGGGACTATTTGGGGCCAGCCGTTTGCCATACATTGACAAAGATGAAATTTATCGTCCGGCAGCGTCCGCCGCCAATGCTGACCATTTGATTGTGATGCATCGGGGCCATTTCTATGCAATTGGCGTGCTAGATGCGATGGGCAACATTGAGCGGGCCGACATTATAATGGGGCGTTTGAAATATGTGCTCGATGCGAATCGCCCTGTGGCCGACTATCCAATTGGTGTGATGACAACAGCAAATCGAAATGATTGGGCAGAATTGCGCAGTCATTTGATTGAATTGGGCAACGGGGAAGCGCTGACCGCAATCGATTCGGCATTGTTTTGTTTATGTTTGGACGATGCCGTCTATCCCGAGGATAAAATGGAAATAATGATACGGGACGCTCTGTGCAGTACCGGCATTAATCGATGGTTTGACAAATCGTTTTCATTGATTGTGGCCAGAGACGGATTGGCGACCGTTAATTTTGAACATTCCTGGGGTGACGGGGTGGCTGTTCTGCGATATTTCAATGAGGTGTACAAGGCAAATGGCACCGAAATGTTTGTGCATCCCGATACGAAAGCGGCGCCACTCAGCGACGATGACATTGGCCGTACGATACGTGCAATCGGTGAGTTGTTCTTTGTCCACAAATTTCTTCCCTCATGACATGACCAACAAAATTCTAATGCCAATTCTGTAGAATTTAAGCTGGACGAACGGTGCCGCCAAAGTATTCGGACCGCAAAGCAACAGCACGACTCGGCCACCGCCAGTCTGGACATAAACATCATGAAGTTCGACGGCCTAAACAAACCGGTCTGCAAACGATTTGGCCTCAGTCCCGATTCGATAATGCAGCTGGGCATCCAGCTTGCCTACTACAAACAGAATCGAAAATACGTGGCCACCTATGAGTCTTGCAGTACGGCCGCCTTTCGGCATGGTCGCACAGAGACGATACGTCCGTGCACCGTGCACACAAAGGAATTTTGTGATGCGGCCGAACGATCGACACGGAACATACAAGAATTGCGCCAGCTAATCGATCAATGTTCCAAATATCATGGCGTCCTGACAAAGGAGGCGGCAATGGGACAAGGTTTCGATCGACATCTATTCGTCCTGAAGCATATGGCCAAAGTGCACGGTCATCCGATTCCCGATCTCTATGCAGATCCAGCGTATTCGATAATGAACCACAATATCCTGTCGACCAGTACATTGTCGTCGCCAGCACTGTTGGCCGGCGGTTTTGGGCCAGTTGTACGGGATGGCTATGGAATTGGGTAAGTTCCATTCTGTGGGAATTCCGTTCCACACACAGACAATTCTGATTTGTACACAATTTTCTAGATACTCGATTCAGGATGATTTTGTGGGCACCATTGTCACCAACTATCTGGATGGCAAGAGAAATGGTCCCGAATTTGTTGCTTGCTTACAGGAGTCCTACAAGGATATTAGTGAAATTGTGAAAGCAGCCCAAGTGACCACCCCAATCAAATGAGACTTTATGGATGGATGGATGGACGAAGGAGAAGAGGGAGGATTTGTTATGTTATAAGGAGCACAAATTGTATACAAAACTTATCTCTGGATGTGCAGAGATTCTCTAGAAATAAAAGCAAATTCATGTCATAATTATGTGGATGTGTTTCTTATTCCTCTTCTTTAGCGTGCGCGACACGACAGTCCAAGTCGAGCCCTCACCACCTGTCTGCATCCCGTTCTGTCTGGCCACTGGAGTCTTTGCATCTTTTTCTTGTAATATGAGAGAGGGGGGGGGGTAGCTTGTCGATTTTCTCCGGTTTTTCTACATTCTGTTTTTACATGACCGGGGGTCCTGTTCTCTGTAAAAATGAATTTTCGGTACCCTCTAATCTCTCTCTCTCTCTCTCTCTCTCTCTATCTCACTCTATGTGACCGGAACACACCACACAAAACAAAACAAATTTCAATTCAACATTTTTGTTTATTTAAATTTTTCCCTATGTTCCCCAACCCCTCCCCCTATATTTACAACGTTTTTTTGCTACATTTTGGGCTAATCAAATAAAAAGAAATTCTCCTTCGCTATAACGTCAAACTGATGACATTGGTGGTCTTTGTGCGTCTCAATACCTCGGCCAATTGTTTGCTCGTCTCCAAACCGTAAATATCTAATGGCGTTCTGCCCATTCCGGCCACACTGTAAACACAAATGAGAGAGAGAGAATGAGAGAATGAGTGAGAAATAAATTCGATAATTGGAAAATTTTCTTACCGTCCGCCAGATAGGGAATGTAAAAATTTCCAATAGCTGGAACGCAAACATAACGGCTCCATGGTTGCGGCATGGAATATCGTCGCCGTACTGGCACAGTACAGGAAGAACTTAAAATGTGGCACATGCGGCAGGATGCCCTTGTCAATTCCGATATTGTACGTAATCTGTGTGCAAACAGACAGAATTCCGATATTAATTAATACAAAGGGGGGGGGGGGGGTCATCAAATTTGTTTACCTGAAGCATTTTCCACATTACATAGAGGGCAACGGTTGTGTCCGGATAGCTAAGGAATGATATGCTGGCTAGTAGGCTGGCTGGTATTGCATATAGTGGATGATCGATGCCGGTTGAATGACGTAACAGGCACGAGCAAAGCTTTGTTGTTGTAATTTATTATTATTTATTATTATTTGTTGTTGTTGTTGTTGTTGTTGTTGTTATTCGAGGATGTGGGGTGAAAAATTAAGACAAAACGTTCTAGATTGCCAAATAAACACTTTGAGAGTATTGGGGGTGGGTGGGGTGCAGATTTATTAGCCAATACTGGTCTTAGACAAGGAAAATGTTAAAGAAAAAAACCATCTAGGACGTAGAGGGGGGGGGGGTGGTGGTGGTGATATATGGCTGACTGGACGACATAGGTACAAGGTACAAATGGGAATGGGACCGAATCACGCTTGGCAGGGGCTCTCGCCAAAAACTGAGCCAGCAGCACTGACCGAAATAAAATGGCGAATTCTTTTTTAGTGAATGTGGCCATTGGGGCCACAACAATGGACTCTAGTGCAATGCACCATTCCACCCCGTTCCAGGAACAGGTTTTTTCGAAATCAATTCAGGAACGTTTTCGCTTAATTTTCACAACCACAAAGATCCATTAATCAAATGGACCCGTAAAAAAAAAACAGGAAAAATAGGGAACAAAAACAAAAAAAATACTTACACGAAACATGGACGAGAAACCACCCAAAAATACGGCCAACTTCAACGTATCTCTGGTGAATAGAATTTTTCGCAAATGTCCGGGTCCATTGGACAGCAGCTTTCGCATCTGCAGCACACATTTCAATGTGATTTGTAATCCGAGACCGACGCTAAACAATTTGCCGCCGCCATGCAGCACATAATACAAGCAACCGAACGAATGGGGGCACGTTCTATGTTTTTGCATTGATTTTATGTGAGAAATTAATTGGCCATAGTATCGAATCGCTCGCATTACTAAATTGAAATGTTTTCGGGACATTTCGTTTCTTAAATGTTGTACGTCGCCATCTTGTCGCCGCATCGATTGTTCGGATTGTTGTTGCTGCAATGGCAGACGGCCAACGGTCGGCTCAACTGTACACGTATGCTCCTCACTATTACCCAATACAAAACGTAACAAATCAAAGATCGAATCTTTGTATTTGGTGTGCAGTCCCTTCCGGAAATAGTACAGCATTAGGGCAACGCTACCGCCAAATATTATCGCCTGTCCGTTATGGTACGATGGAAATAAATGCCGGGCAACGCCCATTCGATAGAGCGTCTCGGTCGCCACATTCGACACATACAAACTGAGTAGACCGCGACGCGATGGCCGTTCAATTAGTAGCGCACAAACGCACGACATAAACGCTGGCACATAGGAAAATGTAAAAAAATTGAAACTTCCGATTGTCGCACGTATAATGCACAAAAACAGGCAATACGAAAAGGCACTGGTCGTCAGAAATGCCGTCGATTGGAGTATACCAAGTACGGTCCGTTTGAGATCATTGATATTTGGTATACGGCCGCGCATGAGCATTGACAGCTTGAATAGGAGAAAAAAAAAACAATTCAATTATAGCGATAGTGAGCATAACAATAACAACAATAACAACAACAACAAATACACTTACGATATAAAATGCCGAATAGATACGAAAGCTATCCTGAGCCGCCTGTATTATTAAGCTGGCCGTTGCAATCGAACAACTGTCCGTCCATGGATGTACATATTCGATGCAGGTTGTTGTGATTGGTGCAAATTTACTTTGAATCGTCATTGCTAATTTATCTGCAAATATAATTGGAACAAAATTAAAAAAAAAAAAAAAAAAAAAACCGAAACTCACAACTCCTTCCATCTAACTTTATATATAGGAGATTGTGTTTTTGGGTGTAGTAGCGGGGAGCGGTGGGCCGGGGTCAGATGGTTGGTTGTTCAGGGGGAATCGAATCTATAGAAACAATCACAAAACAAACTACTTAAGTGGAGCAAAAAAAATCAACTGAACTTTAATCGTCTCTAAATGGCTCATTGAGAGTTTCTTATCGGTTATCTTAATCGGAAAAAATTGGCGTCCATTGGCGTCTCTCTAGAAAGGGTTCAATGAAAATAGAAAAATCTAATCTAATCAAAATCATGATGACGATAATGATAATAATAATGATAGGACGAATAATGATTCTACATTATATCCACGGAAATATGTCACTGATGATTTTTTTTTTTGGAGGGGGAAGAGGGGCGGTGGATGTGTTTGGATGGATTTGTGGGTTTACAATTTAGGATCACAAAATTATTTGTTTAATGACCAGTATCGAACCTGGGTGCTTATGGACATGAATTTATTTGGCTGTAGATATGTTTGTGTGTGTGTGTCTGGCAACATCTGCTCTCCTCACATTGGAACTACACATTATTATGAGACTTCTTCAGGATAAATGTGTGAAAACTGAGTGTGTAATTAGAGTTGCCTTTTATCTCGCTGTTTATGCCGAACGAAAATCGCAAAATCGCAAAATATCAAATTACAATTAAATGTTCGAGCCAATTTTATCAGTCCCCCAAAAAGAGATTGACAATAACCCCCCCCCCCCCCTATATCTTTATATGTATGGCTGTAAGTCGATATTTATACCAAAACCACCTTTTATTTGTATTCGTTTATTCCAATAATGTCGTCACAATTACCGAATAATTAAATTTTTATCGAAACATCACATTGCAATAACAACAACAACAATTAAGATTTTCTAGAAATTAAAGATTTGTTTGGCTTTATTTTAACTTTAAATTTGTTTAGAATTTAGATAAAAAAAAATTTTTTTTTATTTTTTTTCCTTCGTGTAAACATCGCACATTCCATATGGCGCATGGCATTTAATGTCAAATATATATCAAAAAGCTCGCTCTCTCTCTCTCTCTCTCTCTCTCGATTGAAAACAAAAACCAAAAACTGCTAGAAGGCCACAGAGGGAGCTTGTTTAATTCAAACCAACAATACCACATAATACACATATACATGCGCATATCCATATAGTCGTATACATACAATTTTCTTATCTAATCTAGTCAATTTTATAACAATAACAAATCATGCCAGCAAAACGAATTATAAAATATTGAATATCAATATCGAAATTGTGCATTTTCATCAAATTATGTATACAAAACTAATAATAAATAATAAATAATAAATAATAAATAATAAACAATAAATAATAAATGATAAATGACTGAGTGTACGGGGTACAGTATTAGATGACATATTGAATTATGATGTAATTAAAAAAAAAAAAAAAAACAAAAACTGCTATCTGAATATATATAGTCATGCGCATTACAAAAGAGCTGTACATACAACGATGTCAAGTAAATTGGTTGAAAAAGCTCCTGGTTTTAAGAGGCAAAGAGGAGAGTAGATGATTCGAGAGAGAGAGAGATGTCGAGGAGAACAAACAAAACACAAAAAAAAAAAAAAATATAGAGGAGAAACAAAATTCACATTAAAATTGTACTAAAATTTTTGAAATACATACTTCAGAAACGTCAGCCATATTGAAAAATTGTGGTTTCTTGTAAACGTGATTATCTTACATCTCAATCGTCTGATACATTTTTCAGGTAAAATTACTGAATTAATTTTGTATTTATATCATAAACAATATCAATTAATAATTGAGTGTGTGATTGAATGTTGCAAATCGTTTGTATCCCGGTTTTAATCATGAGTTTAGGGTAAGTAAGGAAAGAAAAAAAAATTTTTCGTTTTTTTTTTTTTTTTTTTTTTTTTTTTTTCTTTCAATTGTACGCTAATGTCGGAAGTAAACCTGTCCAAGTTGGGACATTTTGCTGGTATGTAATGTTTTTTTCGTCATTTTTTCTATCAATTTGTTCATTTGGTCCAATCAACAAAACGATACAATTATCGAATCGTATTGGTGCTGTTCAATAGGTGCACCACGAAGCATAAATTATTCCCATTGCAGGAGGACAGCCTGTGGAATGATGGCGATTTTCTTTTTTTCCTTCTTTTTTTTTCCCATTCATCTTCACTATTTTGCTGTGTACGTATCCAGTATCCAGTGACAAAAAAAAAAATAAAAAATTCTATTTGACGTTTTTTTGGTTTTTGTTTTTTTTTTTTTTTTTTTTTTTTTTTTTTTTTTGGGGGGCCCCAGCTTGATCTGAAAATAATTCCTTAAAATCTAATAAGCGGCAAGTGAATTTTTGGTTGCCTTCTTAACAGAGTTTTTTCTATTTTTTCTTTTTTTTCTTTCTTTAATTCAATACTAACGCGACACGACATCAGTTTTGCCGATGTATGTGTTTGTGTGTGTTTATGTGTGTGCATATTATGTATATATATATAGAGTTTCCTTGTTGTTTTGTATATTTTATTAAAATCAAAAACAGAATATTTTTTTTTTTTGCCACTAAGTGTCACCCGATAAAATTTATTTTTAATTTAATGGGGGGAGGGCAAACAATTTTGCATCTCTCGTATTTTTAGGAATTTTTCTTGTTCTCCCGATACGGACCCAAACAAAATCGTCCACAAGACATTAAAAAACAAACGAAACAAACAATTTTACAAAGAAACCTAAACGGAACCCGGAAAGAGGACCATCCCCACCCTTACAGCTTACCTTTGCTGTGTAGCAGCCACAAACCGAATAGACCGAAGCGGCCTTAATAAATTACTTTGTTTAACAGAAATGTCCAACCCGGTAATCTTTATGGAATGTGATTTTTGGAATGTGACTAGAAATGTGGAACAAATCAAATATGTCAAGCAATCCGTTCTAAATTTAGTGTCAATTTAAACGATTTTATGCTCCCGTCCGAGCGTACCCACATTTAATGGATATTAAAAAGATTGGCACGGCGTTTGCCCTTAATATTTAGCGTACAACAACAAAAATTGCCATATGCCATCATCATGCGTCAGTGGTGGCTCGTGACAATTATTGATCTCAGTTCAATTGTGGGACTATTTTCTTTTATTTTTTGGCAAATATTAACCCTTCAAGGTTTGTACATTTTCATTTCATTCAATTTTGTTTTGTTTTTTTTTTTTTTTTTTTTGTCTTTGTAGTAAAACAGTCCCAACAATTATGGAATAAATAATTCTCACGAGGCCACACTGATCCCATCTTCGTTTTTGTGCAATTTCAAGTTCGGCCCGCCGGTTCGTCTGTCTTGTCCGTCCATCCGTCCCCGTGATCAAGATTTCTGGCTAGAGAGTCCGAAAAGTTTATTTAAATCTACTGGAGGCAACGTCTCGATTATTTTTTTTTCGTTTTTCTTTGCAGCAAATCGAACAAGGTATAGGAGAGATTGGGGGGTACGGCATGGCTTTCAAATTTTGCTCGATTTACTCGGGCAATCTATTCGGAATAAAAAAAAAAAAAAAAATTATCAAAAATATTATAGAGAATAAAAAAGTGTTTCACGGCTTACCAAAATGGCGTTGCCAATTATTTTATTCCTTATTCGTTTTTATACCCATCTGTCCGTGACCAAAATTCTGGCCACACGGCTCAAGGTAGAATGCTAAAATTTTAACAATTTATGTTGTGGAATTAGAGTAAAATGTCGTATTGTTTTTCACCAAATATAGGAGAGGCTGTGGTGGGTACAGTGTGCACCGGATTTTTATCGTTTGCTCGAAAGGTAGTCGGAATGTAGAAAAAATGATTATAACAAAAATAATAGAGAATAAAAAAATGGAGATTTCATTCATAGACCGAAAAGTTCCACAATCCACCGTTATGGCGCTGCAATTAAATTTTTGTCATTTCTAGGGTTTTTAATTATTTACCCGACAAATATTTGGATTATGGAAAAAATGATAATAACAAAAATGATAGAGAATACAAAAATCAAGATTTCATACATAGACCGAAAAGTTCCACAATCTACCGTTATGGCGCTGCAATTAATTTTATGTCATTTCTAGGGTTTTTAATTATTTACCCGACAAATATTTGGATTATGGAAAAAATGATAATAACAAAAATGATAGAGAATACAAAAATCAAGATTTCATACATAGACCGAAAAGTTCCACAATCTACCGTTACGGCGCTGCAATTATTTTTATGTCATTTATACGGTTTTTAATTAATTACTCGACAAATATTTGGATCACGGATGGTGGACAAAATGAATTGTCTTAATTTTTTTAATCTGTCAACAATTTTAAATATGTACACATACATAGATATATGTATGTATGTGATGCCGGTTCATATATGTACGTATCTGATTGCCAGGAGTCCGATTACATTTAATTGCCATATTAAAAAAATAAAATATTTGAACAATAAACACAATAAACAATAAAATAGATCACCTCACGTATACTATATGCGCCCAATTTAGTTTATTTGTAAAAAATATCGAAACAAACCAAATTATTTGTTCACATGTTGAAATAAATTTCGCAACAAAAAAAAAAAAATGTAAAAGCACCGGAAACGATATATTTACGTTAAAAAACTTTTTTCTGTTCACACGCACTTTGTACTTTTGTTCACACGAACTTTGATCGTAAGAAACCCCAATTAGGGATGTTTCTACACTTTTTTTTTTTATATTTAATTCGGGCGTCCCGTGGTCACTGATCAGCTCAGAAGGAGTCTGTCGAATTTTACTGGCTGCGTACTTTAGATATGGTGGCAGTTCAACAACGTCATTCCATATAGGGTAAAAGCACTAATAGTTGGCACTTTAAGGAATTTATTTGTCTTAATATTGTAAAATATTTTTCAAAAAAAAAAAAACTGAATGAAAATGAATATGACAACAATTATAGAGAATACAAAAATAAACATTTCATTTATTGACGAAAAAGTTGTACGACCTACCGTTATGGCGCTGCAATCAATTTTATTGAATTTTTCGGGTTTTTAATCATTTACTCGAAAAGTATTTAGATTATGAACAAAATGAATATAGCAAAAATGATAGAGAATAAAACATTGAAGATTTCATTCATAGACGAAAAAGTTCCACGATCTACCGTTATGGCGCTGCAATCAATTTTAATGAATTTCTGGGGCTTTTTAATCATTTACTCGAAAAGTATTTAGATTACGGAAAAAATGTATAGAACGAAAATGATTGAGAATAAAAAACTGAAGATAGACTAAAAAGTTCTTCAAAAAGCGTCTTGCCTGTACGACTGCCCGTCGTAATCTCTGCACAAAAATCCGTCTCTCAGTCAGTCGACGATTTCGTTAAACTTTTTGATTAATTAAATGGAGTGGTACATTTTCGGGAAAAATAATTATTATTTATAAATGCTAAGTACTCTAATTACAGCAGTTTTTATTTACTCTACGTTTACTTGATGTGAGTACCGAGAGGGACGTTACATTTACCCGCCGATTTGGAAAAAAAAATTGTGATGCAAGAACAATTTTTTTTTTCAAAAACTAACTGAATATAAATAACGAATTGTGCAACATTATTATTTACAAAATTATTTTTAATTAATAATTGATGAAATACTTTAAAAACCGAAAGAAAGTTTCGCTTAAACTTTTTTTTTTATTAGCATGCAAAAGATGAACCATCACCGTGTCATATAACATGCCTTAAAAAAAACACTTAAATAAAAAATTAAATAAACACTAATAAATTTCGCTTAAATAATTAATAAATATAAATTTCTACACGATAATTAAATGTATAGAATGACTAGAAAAATTGAGCTTTTGATTGCGTGGCGACAACATGTATCCAAAGTACAGCAAAAATGACTACAGAAAACTTGAAAATTTATAAAATACGGAAATAACTGACATCATTTTAAGCATCCTAACCGCAACTACTTCTATCGCAGAATTTAAAACTAAACATAATCCTGCTCAAACGAGAAGTAAACTCCTGAATTTAAGAATAATGGTCGAGGAATTAGGACTCTTATCTAACAATTCCAATTCAATTTTTATGTAATATTTTTATACTAATGTATCGTTCTCGTTTAATCAAACATAAGTCACGACACCTAACCGAAGATTTTTAGAACATTGCCGTAATGAGGGGTAAAACGCCTGAACTTACGGACTACCAAGTTACAATGAACAATGGTCGAACGTTGATGGCCCTAGCTTAGCCTAAACTACTTACTCTTGATCCAGATGTCTTTAATAATATGGAAACAACAAAAGATCGTAATGGATTAGATAAATTAAAAACAACCGTCGCCAAACCAAAGACACATATTTAACAGAGGCGGCTCGTGAAAATTATTGATCCCATCATCAGGGGACTATTTTAAAAAAAAACTTACATCATTTTGATGGAAGAAAATGGGGAAAAGAAAATTGGGTGAGGCACCGAACATCTTGACCGTTTTTTTTTTTGGCGATTTTTTAAAAAGTGACCCAATTTTGAACTCCCTTAATACTAAAGATATGATTTCGAAACTTTGTATTTCTATATTATTTTGGATTTGCAGCATTTTTTGCCAAATAAATTTTTTGGAAAAAGTTAACCCTTTAACGTCCATATATTTTGAACATGAAAGGGTTAATCAAGATTTTTCAAAAAGCTACTCACCGTTCTCAAAATTTAATTCTAAATACTTTAGTCAATTTTTCATTTTTAGAAAATGTTAACCCTTTAAGGTCCAAACGGTGCCTTTAAAGGGTTAACTTTTAAAAATATATTAATGCCCTAAAAGCATAAAGAATAACTCCCTGAATAAATTTAGTTATATTTTAACTTTTTTTTGATTAACCCTTTCATGTTCAAAGGACCTTGGGCCTTAAAGGGTTAACTTTTTCAAAAAATGTATTTGGCAAAAAATGCTTTAAATTCAAAATAATATAAAAATGCATAGTTTGAAAACCATATCCCTTGATGATGGAATCAATAATTCTCACGAGCCGCCACTGATATTTACTAATAAAGAAAAATAAATAACAAAGCTTACTTACATACGTATAAATGAAATCAGGATTTTTTTTTTTAAATTTTTCTATTTTTTTTTTTTTTTTTAAACTTAAACTAAAAATGTTTACACAAATAAAATTGTGATTTTCAGGGTCAGCATAAAAGTGATATTGTATGTGATACGAGTGAAACAATAACGCTTTACCATAGCTTGTGGGAAGATTTAAGAAATGTTGATGTCCTAGTTGCTTATCATCCCCTTGAAAGATGAAAATGAATTTTTGTTTTAAGGACAAGAGTATGTTCTCTTGAGACATTTTGTTGTCGTGCTAGCAACTCCTACTTAGAAAATCGACTAACTCCTGAATAGTCATTGTATATATTTTTTTATTTTTTTTTAATATAGATGATCGGGAAAAATTAATAAAAAAAAAAAATTCTATAATCGAAATTTTATTTTATTAAAAAAAAAAAATTGTTTTTTTTTAAACTTTTTTAAACTTTTGAAAATTCCTAAATAAATAAATTCCAAACAAAGGGAATAAATATAAAATAAATTAACTGACAAAAAAAAAAGGAATTACGAAATTTTAAACAACAAACAAATAATAATACATATATGTATGTATGTCTGTGTGTATAT
>JANSTT010018051.1:0-14916 GCA_026745375.1 Platyura marginata | reverse complement strand
GAGTATTAAGGGGCGTTACAAACTCCGTACCAAAGTTATAATACCCTTCGATTAACATCATACGGGTATAAAAAGTCCATACATTGAAAATGCATATATCTATATTTCATCCCCAGTTCAATAGTGAGACATCTAAAAATAAGTAAATTTCTGAGTTAAGAATGCCAAATCAAAGATAATGGAAAAATGAGATATTTATTAAATTAGATTAGATTTAGAAGAGGTTGGTCCGTACAGTCCCAAAGCACCGTGATCTTTAAAGATCTATTGTACTGTACCTCTAGTTTACTGTCTTTCCAGTATAGTGTGAATCAACCCACTTTGGAGGTTTGTCGTGATTTCTCTCGGTGAGGGGAAGGCTGATCCTAGATATTGAAGTTTGCTGCGACCTAGTGTTTTACATTAACATAAGATGTGTTCCGCAGTCTCTTCTTCAATATGGCATAATCTACATGTGTGGTTTGTAGTGATTCGTAGTCTGTGTGTAGACATTAATTATGCCTGTAATGACCAGTGAGGAATCCCGTCACTAGGTGAATTTGGTTTCTTTTCAAGTTGAGAATTTTATTCGTCAATTTGATAGAGTAGTTGGGAAGAAATTTTTTGGAGTTTCTGCATCCTTCAATATTTTCCCAATTTTCTTGTGCTTCTTGCATAAGCCATTTTTTGAGGTATTTATTATTTATTACTTTTTACTTATATTTTTCGTTTTTTTTTCAATTATTTTTACATTTTAATTTATTTCCAAATTTCAATGTTAAAAGCTAAAACGAGACATTTCGTATTTATGTTCAGAAAATGTTTAACTAAAATGAAGAAAAAAATATCGTGAGAGTGTAGTAGATGTTTAAGTTCAATTATCTCAAAATGGCTTTTTATGAAATAGCCCGTTATTGAATTGGAGGTGCGATAATACATATATGTATAGGTATGTATGTACTCTCTCTTATCTCAATTATTTACAATTAGGTACTGGACATAACTGCGTTATCATAAAGTTATCATAATGATAATACGTGAATGCTCAATAATTTTATTGTGTTTAATCTCCGTCCAGATATAGTTTTCAAAAAGGTGCCACAATGCCCTTAATCGGACCACCATATATTAGATGATTTACTAATATCTCTGATGTACATAATCTAAATCTCCATAAAAACGTTTGGAGTTCAGTAATGTTCGGTAATGGTAAATTTCGTATTTATATAAGCAATGTAAACTATCTATGGCCAAAGCTATTGGTAAAATCAAAGATCGAAAAACATCCAAGCGACAGAGCATGTAATAGCAGACATGGAGTGACAGTGTTCAAATTCAAAACAATTTCTTTCTTTTTTTTTATTATTTTTCCTTTTCAGTGATTTTTCTTTTACATAAATTTATTGACCAATTGACCAACCAACAATAAATTGCTTTTTATTTGGAAAAAGATACACCCTTCTTGAAAGTTGGACTTAGTGTATGTAAATAAATGTAGTCATCATATACATACATATACAATACATATTTTATATATATATAGCATTATACAACATATAATAGTTACTATGTATATAGATATAAAATATGATTCTCAATTTTGTAAATAAATATTGTCCTTTCCAATCGAATGATTTTTAGGTGATAAATTTTAAGTGTGATAAAGTATGGAGATGGAGAAAATGGATATGTTTTTCCGTGACAGTACTCCTTGTCTTTTTGTATTGGCTAGCCTGAGATTTTAATACAATACAATATTATAGAATAAAATACTACATAATATATGTCCTCATTTTAAATCAAGCCAATATCTGTTCACACAGTGACAATTTAAGTAAAATATATAATTTATAAATCATGGTCGTCTAAAATATTAGCTCAAGCAAATTATAATTAATAATATTTCAATGCTGCTAGATCAAAAATAAAAACATGTAGGATATTTCGAGTTATCCCAGAGTCAATTTTTGACCTTTTCAATAAATTGTTTTGCCCTTCGATTTGTGTTAAATAAGCCTATCTTTTAACCATAGTCACTTTTTTCAAAAACAATAGCATGGAGGATATTTCGAGCCTTCCAAGAGTTTTTTTCTATCAATTTTTCATTCACATACATTCCTACAGACTTTTAAGGCTACTCAATCTTTCCACTACATTACTTAATATGTAAATGAAATGAAATATCAAAATGGCACACCTACACAAAATATGTTCATCCTAATTAGTTACTTTTTTTTGCAACATTCTAGATTTCTATTTATTTATTTTTTTATTCTCTGATGACAGAAATTGTGACTATATAGAGACTATGCATTAGAGACTACCAAAATATTAAATGTTATTGTTGTTAGAAAATAAATTATTGTAAATAAAAGGTATCATAGCGAGAGAATCGCCTTAAACAATTCGGTACAGTAAGTTGATTCAAATACAATATTTTCTTATGTAAGTAGAAAGTAAAATTCAAAAGAAAAATATAAGAAACTTTTAAGATTTCGATATTTTCTAGGTAGACAAAACTTTCTATATACCTGCACCAGTCAAAAGTTTACAAGCAATTTCTTTAGAAAATTACCATAATACCTACCATCTTAATTTCTACTTTATACTTTTATCGTCTCAAACTTTTATTTATGAATAAATCATAACTCAATTAAAGTACATTTTCCCATTTTCACCCTTCTTAGAGTAAACAATTTTTTTTTTATCCTATTCCATTTCCCACAAATGTCGGAAACTTTCTATTGATGAACAAAAAAAAAAAAAAAAACCTTCCAAACAATTACGAATATATGCAAAGAACCAGGTGTTATGTTTGGCCGCCTCCTTGGCATCCCACAAGTGAATCTCTATATCTACCATTTGCTGATGTCTAACCAATACTGTATGTACAATATATATATATATATATATATAATGCCGTATATTATCTACAGATGAAAATATGAAATTTATTATTTTCCCTCTTTCTTTTTTATTTTTATTTTTTTGTCGTGTCAGGTATATTTTAAGCGACATTTTCTATCTAACATTTTCACTTTTATATTATTTTTATTTTTTTGTATTTTTTTTTTTTCTTATAGGAAATTACAATTGGAATACACTCGGGAGAAGTTGTCACCGGTGTTATAGGAAAACGAATGCCCAGGTATTGCCTTTTTGGAAATACAGTTAATCTAACAAGCCGAACAGAAACAACAGGAGTGCCTGGACGAATAAATGTCAGCGAAGAGACATACAAGTAAGTACCCAATAAAAAATCTATCAATTTTTCTTTATTTGATATATCATAGGCACCAATACACTATACTCTATATCTCTATAAATTATTAATTTTTTTTATATTTTTGAAACGTTTTATTTGATATTTATGTTCTTTGCGAGTACCTACCTGTCGAGTCGAGTTGATTTTTCTTTTTTATATGTATGTAATGTTCCCTCTACTTTATTTGCACATTTGTAGATACAGAACAAATAATAATACTGAAAATGTTGTTGGTTTTCCGCTTTTTTATTTTTATTTCAATTATAAATGAAATAAAATTATAAATTTAACCATTAAACATTAAATTTAAATATATTGTATTTGTATATGTAACACGTGCCTATACTATACAATTTATACATCACGTTGTTTTCTAATAGAATTATTTGGGTGGAATAGTAAATTTCTAGTCAAAATAACAACTTTAAATTTCGTAAATGGAAATCAGTGTCAATGTCAATGCCTAAATGTTCGAATAATCCTAGTCACGATTTTCTAAGATGAATTTGATAACAATAACTTTAAAGGTAGGTTAATGATATGGATTTAAGAGGCCAAGAGATTTTTTTATTCGTTAAATTTTTGTTTATTTACATTAAATGAAAAAAAAAAATCTTTTGGACTTATCGCCTATTTTGGTTATACCTTCAGTAGTAGTTGAGTTTTGTCTCTATTGAAATAAAGAAATCTCATAAAAAGCTAATTTCACTATTTGCCTACTGATGGACTTTTGTTTACCTAGTATTTTATCAAAACTAACTAAATATACAAAATTTCAATCAGCGTCGTAATTTAGGGTAAGTGCCAAAGAAGGATAGAGATGAAAGTTTTTAAAGCAAGATATTTCTCAAAACATATAATTTTCTTTAAAACTTTTCGAGAATTTCCTTTATCTTAACCCATCTTAACCCGTAGTAGTAGGATGGTTGATATTTCTTGTATACGATAAAAACTGTATAATTAAAATAATTTTAGCCTGGTTACAGTGGCCCATGGTGTTACTCCCATGAACGAATACCCTCCCGTAGCAGACCATACTGAATAAAATTAAAGTTTTTTTTTTAACTAATGTTACTCTTAAAGCATAAATAACGTACATATATGATTAAACAGGCCCGCCCTTGGGACGTTGGCCATTCTGTGTGCAAATTGTTCATTGGTCCGCCTCAGTTTCTTTTAATTTCAAAGATAATTCAAAATAACTATATATATTGTACTTAACTAGTAAATTAAGGTTATACTAAAAAAAAATTATTAAATTAATTAACATAATCTTAAAAATTTTCAAAGATATTGAAACGAGAACTTCTGAAACATAATTAAAAATTAGATTTTCTACTGGAATACTATAAATCTTGTAAATAGTCATTTTGGTGTCAGCCTGTGCGGTTCACATACCCATACCCCTAGCTAGCGACACCACTATCCTGTTAATCTTATCATTTGTTTATTTATTTTGTTTTAAAAAGTAGTAGAAAAAAAATTAAAGAACACTCCCATTTCTTTCAACTGAATAGCGACTAAGTATACAAACCCACAAAGAAAACCGTCCAACTAAATTGGGTGGGCCAAATTTAATTTATTAGATTCGATTACTTATTTCTAAGCAGTTTTAACTAATTTATTTAATTCAGTCATTCTTTTCTCTGCGAACTGTATATTTTCGATGAAAACTTCCCCAGAGGTTTAACCTCTTTCTGTCTAATATCGCGAAATGTGTTTTTAATGTTATTCCAGGTCAATAAATTACGTTTTTCGCCATCAATAAATAATCTTTTTGGGCCATTTTCCCACAAATGGGGAAAAATATATTGAGTCATCAAATATCTTCGGATAGCAAATATAGCAAATGTTTGATAAATACCAAGACGTGCTTCCGAGCACATTTAAACGCTAAACTCGTTTGGGTAGTGTATATTATTTCATTAATTGCGTTTTATGATCTTTTTGGCAAATATAAATTGAAATCGATTAGATAGATATACGAGTACAATAAAACATCTGTGGTGATATAAGATATGTATCCGGTCTTCCCATCTTTACCTCTTGGTTAAGTAAAATTCCATCCAAAAGACTTTATATTTATTTATTTATTTATTTACCCTTGATTTGCTATCTCTTCGTTGGTACATTGGGTGAAATGTTCTATTAAATAATGCTGATTGAAATTTCTTGCAGCATTTAACAGGTTTTTTGTTTCGTAAATAGAAAATATTTTCTTCATCCCCATAAGTACTATTCTCCCATTAAATCAATGTAGCGTCTCAAACTTCTTGGCAACCGTAGTGAGTTAATGCCACGTGGTAGCTGACTGTTTTCACGTAATCTTTGGCGAATTGAACATCTGAAATTATACAACGAAAAATTATATGAAATCACATAAATGCATATTGAACAATTTTTACTAAACAAGCAATATGGGAAATAAATAGAAAATTTAATTATGTAAGAATGTAATTGATTTATCAAAACATTTTTTTGTCTTTATACAATGTAAGGCCATGCCCCGTCTTTGAAGCAGTGTTTATAAGCCTCTCTCACTGTATTTCTTGAAATGAAATTTTCAATTGATTAAAATTAAGGGGGGAGGGGCGGTCTTTCGGATTTGACGTTACAAGTCAGTGTAGATTCTCTCGCAAAATCACATAAAACATTCAATCGACTTTTTTCAATCTATTAGTTAAAGAAACCAGTTTATAAATCGTTTGTTCGAATAAAACGTGTTAGTTCGGTCTAATATTTAATATTACTACTGTTTGCTTAATTTACATAAATATACATAATAACATTTTCAAAGACTAGGTCAGTACATATACTATACATATACATTACATATTTACCACCGATTACCGTAACCCTATAGTCTATAAAATAGCGGTATATTTGTAAAACATTTTTAAATCGGTTAAATGAATTGGAAAATTAATATAAAATGTAAGCTATGCAAATATACATAACATTCAATGCTTCTGATTGAAAATCCTTTACAAATCATTTCTGTTAACAAAATGCAATCAAAATTGCATTGAATAATAAATTAATAATTGTTGATAAATTGATTTAATCTTTTTATCATCAGAAATAAATGTTATTATTATTATAATAATTTAAAATTTCGAATTGACTGTTTGATTACTTTCTTTCCTCTCAACCTTTTAACGTCAAAATGCCAAAAAACTATAGAACATAGATATACATATACATCAGGGTTTTTAATTATTGCAAGTCTTTAATGTCGACCCAACCCAGAACTGATTCTTTCATAGTTATAATAGAGATCCATTCACATGTTATATTCGGTAGTGAAATATAATTATGCCTTAATCTTAATATAACAATAACTGAAGTCTTCAAAAACAAAATAGAAACATGATAGAATTACAAAACTTAGGAAATATAATTTAAGTTTTCAGTAGTACAGTATAAAAGTGTTAGATAGTCGAAAAAATAAAAACAGTTAATAGATTTTAGCCGCCTTCTTATTTTGGCCGCCCGTATGAGGTGCACACCTTGAACATATGGCGGAACCGGCCCTGTCCATTACACTACAAATCGTAAAATTATTGCATTTAATTATAAATAACTTAAAAACTTTTTTTGTTATTGGAGATAAGAGAATTAGAGATGCTGTTTTTTGATGGTTTTGGAAAGCTCAAGCTTTTTGAGACCAAAAAAAGTATTGTGTACGAATATAATGAGGTTATATAGGAAAATCGTTTCAGGACATGTTTTTGCGATCAATTTGAGCAAAAAATTGTACTGAAAATGGGGTCTAAAATTGGCCGTTTTAAGGCCATTTGTCCTTGTAACTTCTATAAAACAGCTAGGAAACAAATATTTGTAGATTTAATATAAAGATGAATGTCTTTTCTTTTATTTTGGGTTAGCTCGAGTCAGCGCCTTTAAAAATGAATGCATGTGCAACGACGAACAAGTGCTTGGAAACAAATGCAAAGATGAAAGATGGTTTTCTTAAAATTTTCATATAAAAGGGATTTTTCACTAAGACCCTAACGTATATTCTTTCATCAATATTATTTCTGAGGCCATATTTATCAAAACTAACTTAAGTCGACTACAGTTCACAGGGAAAAATAAGTGTTGAATATTCACGCTTTTTTTTCCTTGTTTACAGAAATCGATATGGACTTTGTTTAAGGCAAATGGATACCGATTTCATTGTGAAAAAATGCTCACTAATTATTATGTGTGGTTTAATAAAGTTTACTTTTTTTTTACCCATCTCCCAATTAAAGTCAAAATAAAAATATTACCTAAACATCTTTGATTTCCACATGATGTGTTGTACCGTTACATGTAGCCAAAGCTCTGTGTTCATGACATGACAGGAATGATAAATGAGTTTTGCACCAGAAAAAAAAACCCTATTCAGACTTGACTGGAATTTATGAACGATAAAACGTATTCCGAATAAAAATGAAGCAATAACACCATTAAACGGAAAATATATATACGAAAAAAAAAGTGATTTTCGATTTTTCCATATATTGTTCGTGACATCGATGAGATAAATAATAAATAAAATGTCTATCTTTATGTATCTATATCAAATGGTCAATCGATAAAATTTATAAAAATATTATAATTTTTTGTGAATGAACCATATTGAATGAACGACACATTTGTGTTTTTTACGTTAGAGTTAGACCAATTCAGTTACCAAAATATTGACATTTCTTCCTTTATATTTTCTTTTATTTTTCCTTTATTTTTTCTATTTTATTCCTATATAACCTACATGTATGTTGTAACGAATGTTGTTGATAGAAATCATAGAAAGAAAAATATAAATGTTGTTCAAATAATATGTACTCAAACGAAGGTAGCTTTCTACGTTCCTATGTATATATTATATGTACATATGTATGTACATAGGTACATTATGTATTCACAGTACATTGTACGTACATGTTATAAAAAGCAGTAACTGAAAAAATTTCCGGATGTGGCCATTACGTTGCTTTGATGATCAATAATGTAATCTATATAATTATTGTAGTATTAAAATAATTACAAAAGTCTAGAAAATAAAATCCGAAACTTTTATTACAATAAAAAAATATAATTTACTTTAATTTTACGTTTTTTTGGGGAGGATTTGAGCAAATCCCAAAAATACAGAGGAAAACATTTTTATACCCGTCGTATGAGTAAGAGTCATATTAATATTCTCCGAAGAAAAAGAATTATCACCACTGTACCATCGTTTTTCAATTAATTTTTTGAAAAAAATCAAATGTTTTTGCACTATTTTGCTGTTACTGTTCTATTTTTGAGATTTTTTTTGGAAAAACCATCAATGATATAGATTTGGATTAGAAGTATTCGTATTAGAAATTTGCATATGTGCCGTGGTGTTTTTTTTTCTTTTAATAAAATTTATAATTATATCGGTAAGTAGTAAAGCTTGTTTTCTTTAAAGAAATTAAAATTCGAGTGAAAATATTAATACAAAATAAGAAAAATAATGGGAATTATTATTAAAAATTCTTAGAAATGGGTGGGGAACAGACATCTCAGAAAGTACCAAATCAGTTGCAATTTTAAATTGATAAAAAACAAGATTTTTTGGAGACTCTCAGACAAAATTCTAAGAATTCTAGGAATACTACGGCCCGGACGAATCGCCAAATTTTGGATTATGCGTTGCAAAATTGCTATGCTTCTGCCTAAAGAATTCTCAAGTATGTGGGTGTCAAGATATCTAACCGGACCATTCATCGACGTTTACATACATTTTACCTATTTTTCATTGGAGATATTCAATTCATATACATACAAATCCTTACATACATACGTCCATTTGTACATATGTACAAATTTATACATTTACTTTCCAATTTTATTTTTATTTTTTAATTAACTTTTCGTAATCGAAATTATGAAATCGAAATTAACGAAAAATAAAAAAATTCTTAAAAATTGTTTAAACTGAACGTTTCTTTTCTTTTTTTTATTATTAAAAATAAATTCACGAGAATATTCATAAAAACAATTTTCCCTAGAATTTTCCAACAAAATGTCTAATAAAACAACAATGCACTCTTAACAATCAAAGGCAATGTTTTAAAAAATATTTCAGAATTTTCTTATTCTACGAGTATTAGTAACACTATTCCACGGCACCCCAATAAAAGATTGCGAATGAATTTGAAAAAAATATATTTTACTCACCTACACAAATGCTTCAATTTAACAATGCCAAAAACTTGCTCGGGACTTATTAGTCGATCCTCTATTAGTACACCATACTTTTCAATAAACATCGTTTTTCGATATTCAAATAAAAATGGCTGCAATGAAATTTTTTTTTTTTTTGTACTTTTTTGTCATAAACTAATTAAATTATGTAATTACCATAAGTGGCAGCTCTATGCACGGTATTGTATTTAGTAGCATTTGTAAACAAGAAACTAATTGATATAAATATCTTCTCTTTGGTGATTCCAATAATTTGTCCAATAGAGCAAATATCGGGGTTGTTCCACCATCGAATGGTGTTGGATCAGCACCATATCTATTAAAATAAAATTATTGAAATTTTCATTTTTCATCATTACAGTATAGTGAATAAGTCTTCCGACCAAAATTCCTTTTGATTTTAAAATCCAAATGTTTTAATCGCTTGCCTTACGACTTTTTCTGACAAAAACGGCCAATTTTACAGGCCTATTCTGTGCAAAAGTTAAAATTGCTCATAGCAGCCATAGCTTGCCTCTAAATCTAAATTCACCTTATGATGGTTTTTACTTAAAAGTGTATTCTAGCCCAAAATCTATGAGCGTTCATAGCTGAAATTTGCTCATAATTTATCATAAGTGACAATTCCGTGTTTCTGAGTGCATTTTTTTAATAAAATTTGTGAATAGAATGTTTGATGGAATTATTTTTAAATATTTATATGAAACATTTTATTAAAAAAAATTCACAACAACAAAATACACTAATACGATAAAAAAAATGACATTTTTATTTATATTTGATAGGCTGAAAAATTCACCACAGTGTTAATGATGAAATTAAAATCAGTTCTATACTGATACATTTTGCTAGAATACCAATTATGATAAAAAGATAATTTTAGAATGATTTTATCGAATTTTAGAATGGTTTTATCTTTCTATGATTTTCTATCATACAACCAAAAATCGCTCATAGCACAGAATAGGCCTGTTAATCACATTTTTTAAAATCAGTATCGTAATACGGAACGAGTTAACGCGTGATAATAATTATTCGCCGGTAAAGTCAAAACGAGGTTACTCGTGATAGTAAGGCAAGCAGTTTAGACAAAATTCAAAATCATCAGTTTTGAAATGAAATTCATTTTTATTTAATATTTTTGTTAATATTGAAGACAAGTTATTTTTTAAATATTGTATTTCAACTGATCTTTTAAAGATAGTAAAATTATCTATCCAACAACACACAGATCGTCAAAATCCATTAAGAAAAAACCAAATGCCATTTATATTTCTTTGTGGGGGGTGAGGGATTGAATTTCTTTTTAAAAAAAAATGTAAATCGCTTGATCTTTGGTCGATAAGAATATAAAATTTGAACGCCACTAAAAAAAAAAGAAATTAAAAATTGGTTTATGATCGATGATTTTGAATTTAGTGTTTACGAAATTATGATCGGGACGAAATTTTGGATTAAGGATTTTTTCTTTAATGAAAATAATCTTTTGTTTATATTTTTTTAATTATCAGAATTATCAAAGTTAAACTTCCATATTGTACGTGATTTCTACAAAGACAATACCCCTATTATTATAAACCTTATTTGAAAATACTCCGAAAATGTGTCACCAAATACAATATATCTAACTAAATTATGTAAATGGAATGGGAAGGATTTTGATTTCTAGGTCACAAGCATGTACAACACATGTATGTATGTATGTATACAAATGTGTATAAATATATGTATGTACCTACTTACATTTATTATGTATTTCAATTATTTGAAGCAATTATTCTTCAAATTTATTCAGATAGAAATCAAATTATGTAAGTCGTATTTGCTTCCAAATATATTATATGTACATTGTACATAGCAAAAGACAAGATGCTGTCTTATTGTACAAATTCTATAAATGTGGGTCATTCCCTATTGTGGGTTCTTAAGAATATACATTTTTCTTATTCACTCGTTTCAAATAAATATTTGCAAATGCAGTATACAATAAATATTCTAAATTGAAACTTCCAACATCGGAAATATTTATGTGTACATATAGTTAGAAAAATCCGTTGCATCACTGCATTAAATAAAATTTATTTTGTAAACGATAAATTTAATATGTGCCAGTGGTTTACCCAGAAGAAATCTTCTGGAAAGAGGAAGTGTGTTATATGTAATCATACAAAACTGTGCAAACACTATGCAAATGTAAAACGAAAAAAAAATGTTGCTCTCTTTGGGTACGGTACTGTTAACATTGGTATATTTTTAGCTTGTGGTTTACAAGGTTTATGCATTTGCAAAAAGACTTGTAAGGTCTAATTTAGAATTGCATGCAACAAACTATAAATCTTCTCCAAACATAACCAACAACATTGAAACAATATTGTAAGACAAAAATCAAAAAGCTTCAATCTCATTTAATCCGATTTTAAAGCTATTTAAAGCAACAAAGTTAAGCCATAACATTAATATCCGAAAACGTACAAGCGTGTGAGATATTAATTAAAATAAAAACCAATATCATAGATTCTTGGCTAAACCAAACATATTTGCAGAGATAGAGGGATGCTCAGTTCTACACTATACATTGCCTCACCCACCACCTCCCAATTTTTCTTAGTGGAAAATGTATTCCATACATACGGCGCATAGTAAACGGTTAGCTCTATTAAAGCAATCACTATATGACTATAGAATACTATTCCTTGTCTATGGAAAAAATGGTTGCTTTTAATTTATGTTCACGTTAATGGCCTCCAACCTTTCTTGGAGGTAAAATTTATTTTAAGTACTGTTATGTGGATTTGAAGCGCCAGGTTCATAGTATAAAGACTAAAGAGTTTAATACGATGAGTCTCTAGGGATGGGTGTATACTACGTGAAACAAATCTGTGTTAATATACTACGTACATGGTGTATAATACCTATATATGTATATAGGGATACTTTGTATTATATATAGAGCTATAATTAATCAGATATAACAGGTCAGAATGTTTTGTTTCCCATTTAAACAGTTTTCTGGTTATAAATTAATTAATGGTTAAAGTAATTTTTTTTTTATTGGCTTTGTCAATACTAGGTATGGTTAATCGGATAAACATTTATACTAATTATTTTTGTGTGAAATTTATGCTATTTTTATATCCGTATGATTTTAATCAAAGGGTATTATTATAATTATGGTACGAGTATATTTGAAACGCCCCTTAATACTCATCGTACTATTCATCGTCTTTCTCGTGAAATTTTTCGTCGAAATGTGCAAGTCCGTCCGTAATCAATATTCCGGCTAAACAATTTAGGCTAGAAAGCTGAAATTTTTATAATTTCTAAAGTTTATCAACGTATAGAGCAGGATGGGGTACTGTGTGTACCTATTTTTGATATAAACCATTCATATTTTGAGTAATATTGTGTAGGAATGTAGAAAAGATGAATATGACAACAATTATAGAGAATAAGATGTTATTCATAAACGAGAAAGTTCTACAACCTACCGTTATGGCGCTGCAATCAATTTTATGTAATTTTTATGGTTTTTAATTATTTGTATTCAATTTTACTCAATATTTATGCATTTGTCAAAATAGTCAAAATAGACACCAACAAAGTTGTAGATATTAAACAAATAGTCATATTTGCCAATTAATGCTTCTTTACTGGTTTTAATTAAATTTTTAAAATCATAGATCAAAACCTGGTGAATGTAGTGAGTTGATGAAGTTATGTACTCTAGCATCTATACTAATATTTGAGAAAAAAACATTCAAACACCTACAAGATGCCACACCTGTTATACATTAACATTTAAAATGTTCATACCAATTCTGATTACATAATTATACAATATACACCTACTTAACAGCAGAAGAGTGACATGACATTTTTAAGATTTTAGTGTAACTTCCGTAACTTCTTATTCATTTGTAAATGCTTTTAAATTTAAATCATCTTTTAATATATACATACATACATACATACATACATATTAACATAATATACACATATAAACAATGCCAACTAAGTTAAAATTTTAATTAAACTTTGTAGTCTTAATTAAAACAAAAACTTGAATTTGCCATTTTTTTGCTTCGCTAACTTTCAAAACATTACATTTACCCTGCAGCTTTACTATTTTTAAAGAAAAAGTTTTCCTTACTTGCCGTACCGCGTTGTAATTAAATTTCAAGATAATTTTATGAAACAAAATTTAAATTTTTCGTATATATATATATATATACTAGATATGTGGTATATACTAATATATATATACTTATGTATGTACATATATAACTAAACCCACCAACCGCATCCATTATAATCATTTAATAGCCCTAATCTTTGTTTGAAGCTTTTTATTATTATCCATTAACAGTTGCAGACAGCACAAGGATACAGTTCCTTTCCCAAACGTATATAATTACAATTTATTATAGAAGATGTTATTAAACTTGCGGGTTCCTTAAATGGTGATATATAAAGGCTAGGTCTTCTTCAAGTAACGAGGCATATATTTTGAATAAACAATTTCAAGTTTGCTAACTTTTCTCTTATCCTTAGCAAAACCATGAAAGTTTAATTTATGTACGCGTATGTGTAGCTGTAAAACATGCATTATTTCAATCAATATATTTTTTTTTTTGCTAAAATTATGGGATTATGCAAAGCCATCATAAAAAATAAAATAAAATAAAAACTCTCAACTGATGATGTAGATGAAGACATAGAGTCTAGATTCTATGTCTACAGCGTTGACGTTATATTTTGAACGGTGATGTTACATTGTACAAATACAGGTAACATTTTTTTTCTTCTATATTTACCTGTAAAATTGAATAAGCTGTATTTTTATATGCTGGGGACAAAAAGTAATAAAACTGATGATTTCGGAATATGTTTCTAAAAGTCAAAACTGAATACCCCGTACGAATATCCTGAGAGAGAATCGAGAAAACTCTACAATTGGGACATTGCATTGTTTATATATAGCAAATTCTTTAATTTTCTTGTAAAGTTTTTTTCTATATATCGCTCACATATTGCAAAAATGAGATATCTTAAAATTTTATAATTTTCTTTGAATTAGGTTCAAAAATACAACAATTTTATTTCACATTAGGAAAAAAAAATTATGATTTTAAATAAAATGTCGAAGTGCCATTATAGCATTTTGATTTTCTTATGTTCTGTGACGGGAAAGAATGAGATATATTAAATTTATCTTATTTTGCACGTTATAACCTTCATATATAAAAGCAAGTTGGGCAACATTGAAATATTAAATATATATTAAGTTATTGAAGATATCTTCAAAAATTTAATATTTTTTTTGCGCAAAAATGAGATCTTAAGAAATTTAATATTTTTTTTTGTGCAAAAATGAGATATCTTCAGAAATTTTATATGGTTTTTTGTCCAAAATTGAGATATCTTCAGAAATTCAATCACAGTTAGTAAAA
>JANSTT010018050.1:0-14918 GCA_026745375.1 Platyura marginata | reverse complement strand
TAACGTAAATTTATTTTCAAAAGTGTAATTTGTTTTTTTAAGAAACGTAGATTTTATTGGTAATAAATTTTGTAATTTTGTAACCTAGACGCCGTTACAATATACTTATATAGGTTCTTAATATTTAGTCTTTTAACAAAAAACCGTTAAATTACCGGTAACCCGGTAATAGTTTTTTTCCCGAATTACCGGTTTTTTCAAATGTCGGTAAATTTCCTACCCCTATTTATCAAGTGTTTATTTTTTGTATTTTGTAGGTATAAAGAATTTTGACTCTTATTAGTCCTAATAAATATTTTATACTGTTCGGGGGTTTTTTTTAGGAAATACAATTAAATATTAAAATGTTACATTCCGTCCTCTAAAGTTACATTTGATCCCCTCCATTTGGTACATTCTCAATTTACAAAAGCACAACACTGAGTTTAGCTGAAATCTTGACCACGAACGGATGCACATCATAATTTTAAATACATAATATAGGAGTATATATCTTTCGAATATATCAGAAAGAGTATAACTCAAAAAATTAGATTTTATTTTATTTATTTATTTAATAAACAAAGAGGTATTTTAAAGGCAATATGGATTTTGTATTTATTTTATGATTTATATAAATGAATAAATAAACATAGATAAAAAAAAAAAAAAATTAACTGCAAATATGTTTGTCGGGAGCAAAATAAAAACAAAATATCGATTTGAGTATAAATCGACTTATACTCTTTCAGATATATTCAAAAGATATGTACATTGTACATTAAGTAAGTTACCAATTTTACTAGTAATATGGAAAAGTTGTACTAAAATGATGAACATTTTTTAAACGTTAATTAATAAATCGATCTACAGTACATACTTAATATTTAAGATACATACATACACAGGTACCGTATACTAATTTCGTTATTCATTAAGTTCAATAATTTCTAAACGGAGTATCTGCTGTTTTTATATCTTATGATAAAAACAGTTGATCTCTTTGAACTGTACCATCTTTAAACTCTATACCTTCTTAATTAAGACAAATAAGTATCTAAAAGAATACTGTTTAAAAGTTTCAAAGTTAGGTATGACTTTATTATACTAACTATAGGCCGCAGCAAATAATTAATTTTTTTTCGCATTTAAATATTTGAAGATTTATGTGTTGGTGTTGGCATAAAATTAATTAGACCCATTTCATTGTTACATTTAAAAAAAAAATTATTTTTTAGGTATTTTAATTAATTAATAATTTATGTTTAATACTCACCAAATCGTATATTTGAGATTCTCGGATTAGAAATAAACCAATTCCGCAGAGCTTTTAACGCATGATCACGAATACTTTTAGTTTCTCTTAATTCATTTTCAGCAAGTTCCTTAAGTTCATCAGAAAGCTTAAAAACGTACTGATCTGCTTCCGTTATACCTTTTGACATATTGACGTTCACCTATTTTTAATTTTTTTTTTTTTAATTGATTTTTTCAATAAATTTTTAAGGTGTCAGGGGACTAAATGTGCATAATAAAACGATGTATAGATATGATCGTTTATCATTCAAATTTCATATTAAGTGGTTAACAAAAATGTGCACAAAAATGTATAAACACAAATCACAAATAACATCATCACTTTTAATCTTCAATCACATATTCCATTTGTAGGTATAGAGGCCTAATATTTATTGATCAAATGCAATTTTGCTATTGAACCACACGATTATTTGCAGTTGCATCTTATATGCATTTTCTATGCTATTAAGGTATAGCGATAGTGTAATAGTATAGAAAATGTACCTTCCTATAACAGTTGGTTAATTTTAATTATAATAAAAATACAAGTAAAATTTTACCATCATATTATTATTATTATAGACCAAGACAATTAAAACAAAAAATGTTTGTTACAACAACTTTAAAGTATTAATCCAAAATGATGGATGGTGTAGTTGAATTTTTTGTTTTACTCATACCAACCATTAAAAATTATTACATATTTGATGGCCTTCAAATTCAATATGTTCAATTACTTTACTATAAGTTTTTTTTCTTTGGATATTTGGTTATTTTTCTTAGCTTATAGAAAAAGTTTTGCAACATTTGCATTGATTATTTTCAGATACATTTATATAAAATTTATTTAGTAACATTTAATTTTTTTTTGTACATATGTCTATACCTCTATACATAGATGTATAATTGTTCAGGTAAAAATAAGATAATTCTCTAATATATATCATTAAGATACATATCGTAGCGCCAAATAAATGTTTAAAAAAAACAAGGTCGCGTGGTAGGTACATGCAAATATTTCTATTTAGATTTACCTATACTATATATATATATATATATATATATATATATACCATAATTATTTAAAAATTAAGTAATTGCAATTAGAAGTGGGAAAGTGTATATTCATCGAGATTATAAAATGATTTATTTTTCTGCTGGAAATAACTGATTTTTTATTTTTTTCAATAAACACATTAAGCAATGGCTTGTGAAGTCTTCAAAATTTAAAATTCGAATAAAAATGTGACTTACTAAAGAATTAGGTGCTTTAAATACCATTTTTGGTCGAGGTGATATATTGCATTTTGCATAAAATGTTAAGTGATGATTTTAACCATATCACTACCATTCAGCATAAATTGTAAGGTGAGACCAAACAACGAATAAGTCCTAAAATCAACCCTTAAAGCGCTATAATCGATTTTATATTAAACTACTCATATATGTATAGCGCGGGTTATTTCGGAGTTATGAAACTCCAGAATCTATAAGCAACGTTTTGATATTTTTTTTTTTCAAAATATTTAGTCAAAAGTTTTAAAAATATATTTAGTTGTAGTTAAGCCATGGTAGTTCCGCTTTTGCCCTAATCGAATGCGAAAAAAACTCTATTTTTAAACAAATACATTTTTCATAGCATAATAACAAATTTGTTTTCAAATTCGAATGTAAAAATATAGAGATAGAGAATATATTTTTAAGACTATAATACATTGCTGTTCAGTGTAGGTATCTATCATATATATATATATATATATATATATATATATATGGATATGTAAATTGTCGAAATTTATGAAAGTTAATCCAATTTTAGTTTTTATCACTATCGGCTTATGAAATTATTTATTGAGCAAAGTTTTTTCTGTATAAAAACTTAATTTAAACAACATAGACGGTAACTATCAATACATATAATGTATGTCGTACAGAGTATCTCACGCAGCCGCCACAAAAGTATACGACAATTATGAAGAAACTACTAAGCCGATTTGAATAAGTTTTAATCTGAAAGCCAAGACTTCCAATGTTTATATTCACTGAAGATTTTATTATTAATTATTACTCTTCTAGAACCGATTTTACAAAACTTGAAATGAAATTTGAGTATTTTAATAAAGGTTTAACGAATTTTTGTATTCACAGTCATGAAAATTTGCTTCCGGTAGAATTTTGTTCAGTATTATTTTCTTTACTAAACAACCTCTATTTTTTTCAGACGTAAAGATATGTATATATCTACACTTCCTTTGAGATGCCTTGAATTTTGATCAAATTGACTATTATTTTAATAGAAGGCATACTGTGTATATTGCATAAATCGGATACGGTGATTATACTTTTTTTTCCTAAATTGACACAAATTAAACAAGTCAAATGTACACCTAATTACAATCAAAGGTCTAGGTCAATATCAATAAATGGAGGAAATGTTTTACTAAAAGTTAGTCTTATATCTTTCTTATATGTATGTAGTTTTGAATTTATTGTAGCTTTTTTAATACGTGTACGTGTAGGATAATAAGAAATCATAATTCACCATTCAATACTAAATATTATAAATTTCCTGGCCTATAAATTTTCAGTATAGAAGGAAAATTATTAGAAATTAAATTCACTTTCTTCTGAATGAAAAACATTACTCCATTGGATTGCGTTGTATAAAAATAATTTAATTCCACGCACGCTATATTAATTTTATGAATGTAATGTAGATTAATTACGATTTACCACCGGGATTTACGAATTTACTTATTTTATGACAGAAATTTAAAAAAATATTGTTAATGTGCGGTTTTGTATCAGTGATTCTATACATATTATTATTGTTAAATTATGGCTTATTGGTATATCTATCAAGTATGGATGTTGAGTAATATTCAACAATGAAATATGTATACTTTTTTGTCATTATATAATAGAGATGGACGTAATAATTGTTTATTAAATAACACTTCATGTTTATGACTTCAATTTGATTACCAATTTGGTATTTATCATTTGTTTGAACATATTCTTTCTATGTTAATTAATATTATGCTGCAGTGATTAAGACAAGTTTTTTAGATTATGGCTGTATAATCGATGAAACTTTATGAATAAGTAAGTAATTCGTTATTCATAGTTAGTATCGAATACGTATAGCAGTAAATTCGAGGACAAAAATGAAATAAATAATATTTTAAATGTCGTTCCAAGAATTTTTTTTTGTATAATAGAAATACCGTAGTAGGAAGTAGGTACCTTTAACATAGGGATGCCAGATTTCCAAAATGCCTCGAGGGGACAAGAAAAATCAAAAAAAGGCTGCTAAGTAAAACTACGGGGCATCTACACTAAACTACCCCTTCCTTAATTTTCAAACCTTCCCCCCAAAATTTGTATGGGAGGTGGTTCACAAAAAAACGACGCAGCCAAAATTTCAAGTAGGTACCTCAAGGCGTTCGAAAATTACCAATTAAAAATGTCCAAAACGTGGACATTTCACAAAATTTTTGATTTCAAATTTTTGAAAAATGAAAGTGAATACAAAGCTTCCACTTATTTTTTAGTGTATGGAAGCAAAACACAATTTTAATTTTTGGATAACAATTCATATCTTAATAGGACAATATTTTCAATGATATAAAATTAATTAAGCACATTATTAAATTGTAAATAAATATTGGAATATTGCAATGTTAAAAATTGGAAAAAAAATTGGAAAATTAAAGGATTTCAGTCAGATCATTGAAAGTGGCCCAAGTCCAGTAAGAGAAACAAGATACTCCACAAACTATCTATTATCTTGGTTCGCTCATTGGATTTACACCAATTTCTTTTTTTCTTTTTAAGAAAATTTTTTTTTGGAAAGAGGGACATTTTAATGTAGAAGGGGGACGGGCTGATTTTGAGGCTAATGGGTGACTATCTCCGTCAAAGGGGGACCTACATACCACATAATTAAATTTATTTTTAAGAAAAAAATATAATAAATAGGTATGAATTAATTAATCTCCTCAAACGAAATATTGTCTATTAGACAACTTTTCGAAAATTAAGTTTCACAAATTAATAGAAACACAAAATTTGTACAAATATTATTGCCGTAATTGTATTAAAACCACCTGTCCGTCCGAAATTTTGACAGTTTATTATGTAGTCCTAGAATAAGATCTAAGGCCAAACGGCTCATTCGAAAAAAAAATGTGATTATTAATCTGTAGGAAATTCTCTATCGCAATAACTGGGATATTTCATTTTGACTCAAAAATAATAAAATGGCGGAACTTTTTTGAAAAATTCCCTTAAAATTTTTTTACAATAAAAAAAGCGGGTCTGTCGATGGGTGTATTGAAAACTGGAAAGACGGACTGATAATTAAGATTCCAAAGAAAGGAAACTTAGGAATCTGTTCAAAGTAACGTGATATGACTGTGCATAAACAAATTATGTGCGATCATCATTCGAAAACGCATATCAAAAGTATTGGACCCAATTCTCCGCCAGGAACAGGAGAGATTTAGACCAGGAAGATCTTGGACTGATCACATAAAAACAATCCGAATTATTACAGAACAGTCGGTGGAGTTTTATACGAGCCTCTACTTACTTTTTGTAGACTTCGAACCGACTGTGTGCAATTATTATTTGGCCGCCCCTATGCAATAAACAAAATTAGAAAATAAGTCATAAATATAATACGAAAATACCATTGTTATTATATAACAAAAACCAGTAAAGAAGTTATAATTGGTTACGCCGATTATAATATACCCGTATGACTACTTGTTTATGTCTATAACTTTGTTCGTGTCTATTTTGTCTGTACAACAAATAAAAAAATATATTGATTAAAAACCCTTGAATTGACATCAAATTTATTGCAGCGCCATAACGGTAGGTCGTGGAACTTTTTGGTCTATAAATGAAATCTTCAATTTTTTATTTTTTATCATTTTTGTTATATTTATTTTTTTTGTAATCTAAATATTTCACGAGTAAATGATTGAAAACCCCAAAAATTACATAAAATTGATTGCAGCGCCATAACGGCATGTCGTGGAACTTATTGTCGTGGTCTCAATAATTGTGGTAATATTCATTTTTTCTACATTTCAACTACCTACTTTCGAGTAAATGATAAAAATTAGGTTCAGATAGTACCACAGCCTCCCCTATATTTTGTCCGATTTTCTCCCAAAAACAATAGAGATCTTACTCTCTCTCTCTTACTCACTACTCATTTGGAGCAAATCGGACAAAAAGTGTAATAACAAGAGAGGAAGGAGCAAAATCTAATGTGTCAAGCAGAATCCAGAAAACCAGAAACGCATATGGAATGTAAAGAAATGATTAGAACGCTCCACAAATCTCCAGAAACTTAAAATTGAGGAACTAACCGTCTGTCGATTTTACTATCCGTCTGTCGGTTTTACTATACGACTGCGAGACCTGGAAAGAAACAAGCACCATAACATCAAAACTCCAGGTCTTCGTGAACAGGTGCTTACGACGTATGGTAGGTGTGAGATGGTCAGACAGGGTAAAAATGAAGAACTATAGAGAATGACAAATATGGAGAAGATTGATGCTCAGATTCGTCGAAAGATAATGGAATTGAATCGGACCCAGACAAACGTAATCGCCGCACCGTAATCGCCGAAGCTAATGAAGAAGGAAACAAATAGATAAAGTGGAAGCTTTAGCAACGAACAGACGAGATGGGGGATATTTGTGGATTGCCTATGCTCTCTCGTGAAACGAGAAACGTATGCTAGATATGTTTCAAAATTTGTACTAATCTTAATTTAAGGATTAATAAGTCTCTATAAACTGTATAATCATAAAATATTTCAACACTACAGCATTACAAAAAGAAAAAGTTACCTTGTTTGATCAATACTTTAATAAAATTTTGTACAATTTTCTAATTTTATAAAAGAAAAAAAAACCAATGGCAAAGGCTACAACAATTAAAGAAGCCTTAAAAAGGTGGGAAGACAAAACCAAAGAGAATGTTTTAGAAGCCAAATTTATTGAACTGCAATTTCAGTGGCCACCAATTGAAAAAATGGACAATACACTGTCAACTCTTGTTAATTGTGAGTAAGTAATTTATTTTGGAAAATTCTTGTTCATACTCTTATGAACATTTAATTTGTATACCTATATAAATAAATAAATAAAATAATAGAAGATTGAGCTTATCGACAAATATGATTGACAAAATTTATGGTATCTCTGGTATGAAGAGCTTAAGAGTGTTGTCTTTGGGACGAAATTATATCAAGACAATTTCCGGATTAGTAAGTAAATACAGCAATTTTATTAACTACACCTCTAATAAATGAAAATTGTAAGGAAGCCGTAGGTGAAACATTGGAAGAATTATGGTTAAGCTATAATCTAATTGAAAAATTAAAAGGATTACATGTGCTGAAGAAGCTTAAAGTGTTATATTTGAGCAATAATTTAATAAAGGATTGGGCAGAATTTAATAGAATCCAAGAAGTACCGACACTGGAAAGTCTAGTATTTGTTGGCAATCCCATCGTAGAGAATATAGGGGATGATACGGCTTGGCGTGCTGAATGTATAAAACGATTGCCATTTCTAAAAAAACTCGATGGAGAAACAATTGTAACGGAAATGGAGTAAACACATCTTCTTTTTAATATTATAAAATTATTATTTATTTTACCCTTTAATAAAATACATAAATTGTTTACACATTAAATGTTTCTTTTTAAATTATTTTTAAAATATTGTATTTTATTGAAGAAAATAATTGCGGAACAAGCAAAATATTTTTAATAATTTTCAGTTTTCATATCATTAATGCCTAATTCATCATCTTGTTCATAAGTTCTTCTATATCTAAGAATTTTTAATCGTTCATCAAGTTTCCCATCATCGCTAAGAGACTGTACATAACTGTTCCCTGCTGGATCGTCCAATATTAAGGTAGCCTTTCGTTGGCAATTAATTACTTTGTCTAATTCATCAATAAAACTGAAAATCAAAATATGTTAGTGCTTGATTTAGTTCGTACGTATTATATCATGGATATTCGCATGCAAAGCAAATTTAAATTAACTTTTATCCAGTAAAAAAAAAACAAAAAAAAATTAACTATCATGCCACCTTGTAAAGCACCTATGCAATAACTTCCTCCAGACCATATCGAAACATCCCCAAGACAGTTCACAATTACCAACTCTCCATGGCGCATATTTCACAAAACAATATCAATAATAAAAGGACTAAAAAAGATTCACACAAACACAAACAACACACTAATTGGTAGATAAAAACCAAATAAAGTTCTTTAGGAAAAATCACCTAAGCCGTGTTGGTTGACTCATCGATAGCTTATACCTTAGACACACCACATAACACAAAGAATTTTTTCACCTGTCCTGGGACGCCTACGAAAACTAACGGTAGTAGATTTATGGACGCGGCCACACTTGGCATCAAGCTTTTTTGGTCTAGAAACGACTGAGAGTCTATGCCGCTACAACAACTTTTATGCAATCATCTACAACATTTTTCCACACAAGAAGCCCATGGAACATACGCTCTTACATCATATGGCGAGTACTTTTATTTATAGCATAGCAATAGAAGTATATTAACGATTTTATACGATTTTAATATAAAGGAACATCCAAAAGTTATTCCATGAACAAAAGATGACAAAATATATTGTCTCGTGTAATAATACCCGAATGAGTACTTGGTTATTATCTATAACTACGATTTTGTCCGTGTCTATTTTGTCTATACAACAAATATAATTGAATAAATTGAATACAAATAATTAAAAACCCTAGGAATTACATAAAATTGATTGTAGCGCCATAACGGTGGGTCGTGGAACTTTTTGATCTATTATTCTCTATCATTTTTGTCATATCTTCCGAATAAATGATACAATTAAGTTCACACTGTGGTATAGCCTCTTATATTTTGTCCGATTTGCTCCACAAACAAGAAACTTATACTAAGACTACAAAATAAAATGTCAAAATTTCAGCTTTCTAGCTTCAGCCGTTTAGCCGGAATCTTGATCACAGACGGACATGGATATTTCGACTTAGAATTTTACGAGAAAGACAATGGTATTAAGATTTCTTTTACGATGAGATTACTCAAGAGGGGTTGCAAACCAAAGTTATAATAACATTTATTATTAATGTATTATTAATGTTACGTACCTATCCATTCGTCCCTTGGATTTAACATCTTCAGAGTCACGAAATGTTGTTGCACTATCAGTCAGCTGTTCTTTCATATTTTCCAAAAGACCTTCAATTGTGGTAAATTTGCCTCCAATTGCATAAGAACCAACTTCACAGTCTAATTCCGGAATACTAAGACTGCAACTTTCAGACTAAAAATGAAAATTTTATTTTAATTACCAAATATGAAAAAAATACTTTAATGATATACTTTCAACACATCTCGACTCATATCTTCAAAATTTTTTATGGTAACTTCAAATTTAACTCCCATATCTTCAATGCCGGCACCGGATTTAACTTCATTAGTTTTACATCCACACACTTCGCAACAAGTGGCCATTATAACAACATCTTTAAAATGTGGTATACTCGTAACTTTCATATTAGTTTCACATTGTGATTGACATTCAGGGCATATTGTTGAAAATTGTAGTACTTCTCCATGAAGTTCTTCTAATGGCCATTCATCCTCAGATATAGGTTCCAGAAGCGATTTTTTATTTTCAGCTGTTTCTGCCGTTTCATTTAGTTCGTCTCGTGTGAATATACCAAGTGTATGATCTTCAACCAAGGTACGAGAAAAATGCGTAATACTACAGTTAGGATCCGAATGTGGAGCATATGGATTCTCTACATAACAATTGCCCGATATATCCTCAAAAATGACAGTAAATGGTAATTTTACAAGTTTAAGATCTTTAAGCAAAACAATAAAATCATCTATTTGCTTTGCAGCATCGGGATGCTCTTTATGTCTGACTATTTGATCTTGTTCTAAACCGATAACAGCTCGATCAATAACACCTTCCAATGTGGTTACCTCACCTTTTTGCGATAGAGCCGGTATTTCAAATTCTAATTCGACAAACTTGATCGATGTATTATCGGATTTGACTATTCGCCGATTAAGGTCCTCTGCATTATTTACAGATAGACTGATTCGATTACCTTTGGGCTCAATTGTTCCGCCTGATTGTAGCTCGTTATTGGAGAATCCACAGTGATCGCAAGAAAATGACATGAGAACTACTTCTTTGTAAAATGGTATTTTTGTAAGTAGTAGTCTTGTTATTCCCTGCAATTTTTCAAAACAAAATTAAGAAAAATATTAATTGTAATAATTTAGATAACATACGTTTTGAAAACAACTCATACAGCATGACTCAATTTCCGTAGTTTCCGGATCGTCGTCATTTACGTTTAACTCCCGGAATATTGGTTTATTTTGGATCATAGCAAATGTGTAATGACTACTTCAAAGAACGATATTTGAACGATTTTGTTATGGAAGTATACAAAACTAATTAAACACAGTAAAGTGAAGAGGTTAAACACGAGATAATGGCGGATAAAATCTCTCGACGATGACTATAAGAAATCCCTACTGCTGTATTTCGCTTTTTGTAAAATGTATGAATAGTGATGTGTACATAGGGTGTATAATAACAGATGGGTCACTGAATTTCGGTTAAAAAGTTTACCTGTTCGAAAAATTCAAAAACGCTCAAACTCTTTCATTTATGTCGACTTAACTTTAGTGTATTATTATCGATTTTACAGAATTAATACATTTTTGTGCACATGGAGTTTAATTAAACACAAAATGGCTTCACTAATATTCGAAAATAAGATTTTTTGTTTCCCGGTGTCTGCTCTGTTAGTATTAACCCTCTGTATCGTAACTATAGACATCCAGTGTTTAGTAAAAGTACAATTGTCAACAAATGCCCGGACTATCTCTTTTCTCTTTTAAATTTCTCACATTCTTCTCGTACTAATTATCTAATAGTTGCATCTTAGCAAGTCCGTCATTGCTCACGCAACTAGAGTATGGAACCAACTTCCATCTGATGTGAAGCAGGCCGACACTCTCCGGGGGTTCAGGAGGGAATGTTTTCGGTACTTCAGCAGATTTTACTGGCCCTTTCTTGGCTTAGATACTAACATTTACCTTTTCATTTACGTTTTCATCCTATTATCTTACAAACCTTATCTTACAATCTTTTTAACTTTCCTTATCTAAATTTAGTAAATTTACTATATGTATTAATAATTGCACTTTTAAGGTGCACAGTGCATTGGATTCTTCATTAATGTATATTTATATATGATGATTATTGTTATTTCATTGTATAATCTGTTTTTGATTTCTTTTTTTTTTCAAAGTATTTTGCTCCACACATATTGTTGCCTTACGTATGTTAAACATGGCCTATGGCTATAAATATGTAAATAATTTGAAATTAAAATTATAAAGACACTCTATAGTCTATACTTACATATTTTGGCGTAAATTTATTTATCAATATATACGGCGGGTGGGATTTTTTTGTTAATGTCATTTATTTTCAATGAAAGGGATTTATTTTTGATTATTAAATCCAAATTAACAAGTTTTATTGTGTCGGTTGTTGGTATTTTTATATTTGTGGATTTATTTATATCAAATGTTTAATTGAATACATTTTATTTGTTGAAACATGACTTCAATAATTAAATTGCACGCCCTATCCGGAGCAATGGACGAATCGCCTCCTTGCTATATGCTACAAATTGATGAGGTTAGGATTTTGTTAGATTGTGGCTGGGACGAAAAGTTTGATCCTGGATTTATAAAGGAAATTAAACGGTAATATTACTCTCCTTATAAAGAATTTTTTTTTTTTAAATATTGTCAATTCAATTTAGGCACGTTCATACAATTGACGCTGTTTTACTTTCATATCCTGATCCTACACATTTGGGAGCACTTCCCTATTTGGTCGGTAAACTTGGATTAAACTGTCCAATTTATTCCACTATTCCGGTTTATAAAATGGGTCAAATGTTTATGTATGATCTATATATGTCTCATTATAATATGTACGATTTTGAATTGTTTTCCCTTGACGATGTGGACTCGGCTTTTGATAAGATTATTCAACTCAAATACAATCAAAGTGTATCAATGAAAGGTAATTTTATAACATTCACTTTGTTTCTCTTTTGATCAATATTTATTACATACCGTAACTATAGGAAAAGGATACGGAATTACACTAACTCCCCTACCTGCTGGACACATGATTGGTGGTACTATTTGGAAAATTGTTAAAATTGGTGAAGAAGATATTGTTTATGCGGCCAACTTTAATCACAAGAAAGAGAGACATCTCAATGGCTGTGAATTAGAAAAAATGCAAAGACCATCCTTATTGATAACCGATGCCTTCAATGCAAAATATCAGCAAGCTCGAAGAAGGGCCCGCGATGAAAAGTTGATGACAAACATTTTACAGACTCTAAGAAATAATGGAAATGTATTGGTCGCCGTTGATACCGCTGGACGAGTATTGGAATTAGCTCATATGTTAGATCAACTTTGGAAAAATAAAGATTCCGGTTTATTGGCCTATTCACTGGCACTTCTAAATAATGTCAGTTATAATGTAGTTGAATTTGCCAAATCTCAAATCGAATGGATGAGCGATAAATTAATGAAAAGCTTTGAAGGTGCCCGTAACAATCCGTTTCAATTTAAGCACTTGCAATTATGCCATAGTCTGAGTGATTTGAGCAAAGTTCCTAGTCCCAAAGTTGTGCTGGCCAGTACACCGGATATGGAAAGTGGCTTTACACGTGAACTTTTTGTTCAGTGGGCAGGAAATGCAAACAATAGCGTTATTATAACATCAAGGTACCTAGTCTCTAGTAGTTTTTGAGAGGTGACAGATTTATCAAATTGCACTATTTTTAGATCTTCGATTGGAACATTGGCCAGAGATTTAATCGATAATGGTGGAAATGGTCGAAAAATTGAATTGGATGTTAGGCGTCGTGTTGAGCTAGAAGGTGCCGAACTAGAAGAGTATATGCGCACGGAAGGCGAAAAGCACAAACAATCAAAACTAATAAAACAGGTTATTGATGAGAGCAGTTCGGATTCCGAAGATGAACTTGAAATGAATATAATTACCGGTAAACATGATATTGTAGTACGACCGGAGGGACGATCTCATACGGGATTTTTTAAATCAAGCCGAAAACAACACGTTATGTTTCCGTTCTATGAAGAGAAAATAAGAAGTGACGAATATGGCGAAATTATACAATTGGATGATTTTAAAATGTTAGATCTAGGACCGGATGCTGCCACAGAGGATAATAAGGAAAATTTTCAACAGATAAAAGTGGAAGAAATTAAAAAAGAAAAAGAAAAAGATAAGAGTGACGGTATCATAGTATTTTCTATTTAAATTGCAGTGCCCCAACTAATCTAATTTTTTTTTTGCTCGTAGATGTTCTACTGATAGAAAAACCCACCAAATGTATTAGTAGCCGAAAACTAATCGAAATTAATGCTCAAGTGCAATTCATTGACTTCGAAGGACGATCTGATGGTGAATCGTTGTTAAAAATCCTATCACAACTTCGGCCACGACGGGCGGTTATCGTACGCGGTCTACCAGAGAATATCGATCTGGTGGCTAAACATTGTGAACAAAACATTGGGGCCAGAGTATTTATACCAAATAAGGGTGACATTGTGGATGCAACCACCGAAACTCATATATATCAAGTAAGATTAACAGAGGCATTGGTGTCACAGCTTTATTTCCAAAAAGGTAAAGATGCTGAAGTCGCGTGGATTGATTCGGGCGTAATTATAAGATCAAAACAAATTGATGCACTGGGCAATAACGAAATGGATATTGATGAGGAGGAAAAGAGTGAAGGTAAAATTGGTATTTTAAAATATGTCCAATGCATAATTGTTTCCTCCTGCCAATAGAAGAGGATAAAAAAGTTTTAACATTGGCTCCACTAGAGGAAATGGATATACCACCACATAACTCAGTTTTCATTAATGAGCTTAAATTGTCCGATTTTAAGCAGGTTCTTCTGAAAAATAATATTTCATCGGAATTTTCAGGTGGTGTTTTATGGTGTGCCAATGGAACATTAGCATTAAGGAGGGCAAGTTTTGTGCACTTTAATTTAGGAGACCAATTAAAAAACATGAATTTTTCACAGATTGACACTGGAAAAGTCACTATTGAAGGATGCTTATCGGAAGACTACTATAGAATTCGTGATCTCTTATATGAACAATATGCCATAGTTTAAACTAATCAGTAATAATTAAATAGATTATTTCACAAAATTATTTATATTGGGATGTCTAAAGTTGGATGAAAAAAAAATTAAACACTTAAGGGTCCCATAGACGATCAATTAAAATTGTTGAAAATATTGTCAATTAAAATTGATAAAGAATTGGCCACAAACGATAATTTAAAATTGTCAATTTTTCAGTATGGAAACACATCTATTGTGTATAGCAGCTTGCATGTTTGTCCACTTCACTTAATTTTTCCACTAATTTTTCATATGCATTTCTTTTTAAATCTCTATTTTTATAAGCCTCAC